>CAUYQV010097390.1:0-17509 GCA_963574575.1 Galagoides demidoff
GCAATGTAAGCATTCCAAATTATATATAAAATCAGCACACTGTACCCCATAAATGCATTAATGTACATTAATGTACACAGTTATGATAGAAAGAAAGAAAGAAAGAAAGAAAGAAAGAAAGAAAGAAAGAAAGAAAGAAAGGAAGGAAGGAAGGAAGGAAGGAAGGAAGGAAGGAAGGAAGGAAGGGAAGGAAGGGAAGGAAGGGAAGGAAGGGAAGGAAGGGAAGGAAGGGAAGGAAAGGAAGGAAAGGAAGGAAAGGAAGGAAAGGAAGGAAAGGAAGGAAAGAAAGAGAAAGAAAGAAAGAAGGAAGGAAGGAAGGAAAGAAGGAAAGAAGGAAAGAAAGAAAGGAAGGAAAGAAAGAAAAGAAAGAAAAGAAAGAAAGAAAGAAAGAAAGAAAGAAAGAAAGAAAGAAAGAAAGAAAGAAAGAAAGAAAGAAAGAAAGAAAGAAAGAAAGAACAATTAATTCAAAGGAATGGTGTTCTGATACCCACCACCTATTGTGGTGTTTTCTGCTTTCACTTTTGTTTTTGTGTAGGCATGCCTTTCCATGGGAAAGAGGGAAGTATCCTTAAAGAGTGGAGTGTTCAAAACCAGTGACTAAGCATATCACATTGAACAAGTTTAAGAGAGTCTGGGAAGACAGTTGTAGGTGTGGAATCTCAATCTTATAGGAGTGTGCACACACAAACACACCCTGTTTGTTCTATAATAAATGCATGTGAGAGATATAGCAGGACTGTAAGGGTGTTCACCACTGAGTATAGGAATCCAAGTGATTTTTCTTTTTCTTTTTTACTTACTTCTAAATGTGCTAAAAAAAAAAAAATGGGTATTACTAATATAATACCTCCCCAAAGAACTATTTTTAATGAATGTGAAAAGCAAGGAACGATCAGCTGGAGGCTCCGTCTCATGGCATCAGATCTCTTTGTATTGCTCCTGTCTCTTGTTTATGGCTGTGATTGTTAATAATGCAGATCTTTGATACCTCCTTGCCACTTTTTTATTAGCTGGAAAGATGAACTGTCCTCAATAACAAAACAAAATGAAAGGATTTCCGCTGGGGTTAATCACTACAAACCAGCGTGATTTAATAAACAAATCTTCTCCTAGGATATCATGGCATTATATAGGTTATCTATTTCCATGGTAACATATGGATGGGGGGTATCTCTGTTATTTGTTGTGTGCATATTTTTACAGACATGTGGGCCTTCTAAGTTAGAAAGGTTAGTTCCCTGTTAGACTGCTTCGTTTTAGTATAAGCATCTGAAGCAGAGTGAGGTACAGTTTGGGCTCTTAGGACCCAAATTAGCATCTCTAATTCAGGGAGCAACAGTAAAGAGTACTAGTCCATGGAAAATATTGTCTGTTTTTCATGACAATAGGACTACTAGTTAGTATGACGAGTGATAAAGATGAGGTTTCTAGTTGAGGTTTTATTCTCTCTCCCCCTAAACACACACACACTTAGAAAGTAGAATATGAATTTCCCTTTTATTTTTACTGAATTGGGAGAGGCCAAAATTTTATCCAAGATCTTTCCTTATAATGTTTTCCTGATAAATACTGGAAACTAGCATCAAAATTTTATAGAAAGCTAGGAGGCAAAATTTTTTTTTAATTTGAAACCTTTTTTTTTTTTACATTTTATAATGACATTTTTATTATATATGTATTTTTTGTTTTCTTTTTAGGAATCAGAATTCTGATCACAATTGTGCCACTTTATCTGTAGTGTTGACCAATTTCTCTATCCTCCTTGTACTAACGATTCCTCATCAGTGAAATAATCTAAGCTAATAAAGAGGAAGGAATACCATTTTGAAATAAGAGTGAAAAGCTGTAATAATCCTAGACAGAAGATGTTATGGCAAAATTTTCTAGACATTAAAGTGACATAATCCAAAATTGCATTTTGTTTTTATTTACTTTGCTTTAAACTCTAGCAAATGTTGGGCTAAATTCCAAATTAATGTTATCTCCTTCCACATTTTAAAGTTCAAAGCTAAGTTAAAGAATCACACCCAACCCCGTGCAGACAGGGCATAGAGAAGAAAGCGATTTGGCTTCCTAGTGACTCCCAGGGTCAATGCTCTGAGGTGCTTTCTGCAGACGGGGGCCTGGACCTGCCACCACCAAGGGCCACGAGTGGTTAAAGCGCAGCATCGACCTGGGTAAGGTCCCATCTAACCTGTACCTCTCCACAACTCTGAGAACTAATTTGAGTGTAATGGGACCCATGGGTCCTTTTGGTCTGGACTCTGTTTCCTTCTCTGGCCTCATTCCCTTCTACTCTCACCCAGGCCTTCTCTGCCTTCTTCAAATGCATCAAGATGCATTATTGCACCTCACAGCCTTATTCTCCTGTTTCTTGTTCCTGCAATGAGGTCCCACTATCCCACCTTCCCAGGGCTGCCCACTGTCCACAAAGCCCCTTTTGCTTCCAGCCATCCCACCATCTTTCCATTCAATGTTCTTCATGAGAATTTTTTTCTCCAATACTCTCTGGAGTGTTATCATCCTTCACAAAAATTAAAACTGAAGAAGAAGCTGCGTGTTGTCAGGGGCCTGTCATCTGTCACTAAGGCCTGGGACACCTGTATAGAGCAGAGAGTCCACCAGCATCTGGGACCTGAACAAGTGTCTGGGAGGGTTTGATGGCAGCCATACGATGCAAACCCTCTCCTTCATCCCTCCTACACACTTTTCTGTAACTTCTGCATTGCTTTTCTAAGGTTCTTACCAGAATACTTTATTAGGGGACTACAACTATTACACAGACCTTGTCCTACAGTCAGCTCAGGGGTAACAAAGCTGTGTGGGCACAGCCTCAGCCAAGTTTGTAAGTGGAAGGGAGACAGCAGGAACAGCATTACAGCATTGCAGGAACCAGTGCTGCAGAGCAAGGGGGCTGGGAGTCTAACAGTCCCGATCCAATTCTGGGTTCACCACAAGGTAGTTGTGGGTTCTCAGAAGAATTATGGCTCTAAGACTGGCTTTTCTCCTCTTTAAAATGAGGATAGTATAAGAATACTTACCCTAAAGGGTTACCGTAGTGATAAGGTGAGGTCATGCCTGTAAAGCTCAGCCCTGCAGAGAGCATGGTGCTTGCTCACAGGCAGACAGACAGTCATCGCCAGAAACAGCAGGAGCTCAGATGGGTGTGTGAGGCATGTAGAGAGGTGCAGTTGGCTGTGCCTTCTCTAAGGTGAGAGAGGTTAGGAGCAACTTGGCAGGGTGGATGGAGATTGAAACAAAGTGTGGAGAGTAGAGGGAGGAGGGTGGTAGGGTAGGGAGTGGATTTGGGAAAGGCTACACTTCCCTTCCCAGTACCCCAGTGAAAAAATTTAAAAGAGAGAAATAAAATGCAATAGGATAATATGCAAGAGAAACTGCAAACAGTTCTTAAAACACAGCCAAACCCATAAAATAAACAAGCAGGATTTCATCTATCCCTCTATCCCCATTCCAACCCCATTCTTTCTTTTTGCTCCTATGAGTATAATAAGGTCATGCCTATTTTTTTTTTTGAGTCTTACTATGTTGCCCTGGGTAGAGTGCTGTTGCATCATCATAGCTCACAGCAACCTCAAACTCTTGGTCTCAAGCAATCCTCTTTCCTCAGCCTCCCCAATTGCCACAACACACCTCCCTCTCTCCCTCTCTCTCCCCCCTCCCTCTCTCCTTCTTTCCCTCTGTCTCCCCCTCCCTCTCTCTCCCTCTCCCTCCCTCTTCCTTGCTCCTTCTCCCTCCCTCTCTCTCCCTCTCTCCCTCTTTCCCTCTCTTCCCCCTCCCTCTCTCCCTCCCTCTCTCCCTCCCTCTCTCCCTCTCCCTCCCTCTCTCTCCCTCTCTCCCTCTCTGCCTCTTTCCCTCTCTCCCCTCCTCCCTCTTTCCCTCTCTCTCCTCCTCCCTCTCTCCCTCTCTCTCTCTCCCTTTCCCTGTCTCTCCTCTTCCCTCTCTCTCTCTCCTCAACTACTCTTTTCTGTCCCCTGCAACTCCTCAATTTTCTACTTCTTTTCTATACCCCCCACCCCATCCAGTTCCTGCCCCTCTTGTAGACAGCATTCTGCATAAGTTCTAACATGTTCTCTGAAACCTTCTGATTTCAGCATTGGTCATAAATCACGAAGGTGGAGGAACTAGAGTGGAGAGTTGGGGAAGTGAGGCTCTGTGCATACTGGTCTTGAGAAAACTTTAGAAGGTCTTTAGCGAATTGGCTGGTGCCCTCTGCATCTGAAGACTGACCCATGGGAGCATTTCTTCTGTCTGCTGACTGTTCATCTTTTCTTCCATGATAAGTCGGATTACAGAAGACCCCTTTTTAAGGCCACAGACTTAATAGGCTGCAGGTTCTAGAAAAGAGAGTTGAAGATATTAGAATGTGCAGAACACCTCTATTTCAGAAAAATATGTAGCACTCCAAGACTGTCTTAAAAATATCTGTAGTCAAAAATCCTACTTCACCTTCGGTCTCTTCCGCTTAGTGACTGGGTGAGCCCATGTTGTGGTTAACAAGCCCCAAATTCCTCTCCATTCCAGCTGTCAGTCCTGGCCATTCTCAATGATTCAGTTTTTCTGCAGAGACAAGTTCAGAAATGAGCTGGTCTGAGCTGGTAGAGGTCAATGAAATGTGAGAAGATTTTCTGCTGACTCTGAGCAAGGGAGCCCATAGCCCAGCTAATGCTGGCAGCCACCTCATGACCGGGGGTAACCAGGCTAAGCATGAATGGCAGGGTAGAGAGACAGAGGTTTGGGCTCCCACCTTGTCACAGAGCTGTCAAACCAAACATGGCAGATGTTTTTATCTTCTAAGAGATAAATTTCCTTGTTTTTAACCTGATTAAATTGGACTTTTCTGTTCCTTATAGGTGAAAGTATTCTGATACACTCCTAATTGGGCAAGTTTAGCCCACATTTCTTAGTGGGCAAGATGAAAATAATATCTGCTTTGCCTACGTTACAGGTTGGTTGGGAAAGTCTTTGATGAAGTTTTTACTGCTCTGCAGAAGAATGAGAAAATCTGGGACAGTATAGTGACAGTTTTCTAAAAGTCAATGCTAGGCTGTTTATAGGACTCTTTAGAGAAAATGACCTCCTGTTCCTTCACTATAACCACGTGCTTTCTTTCATGAATGATGATGACATTATATAACTTTTCACTTTCAAATACCATCCGTTGGAAAAATATGAAGTCAGACACTCTATAGTATTAATATTCTAATCTTTTTGGTAAATGTACTAGTCTGTAAAGCCCCCAGATCTGGAATCTACCATGTGAAAATTCTTACAAAGCTATAAAAAATGTAGAAAACCTGAGTTATTTCTATTTTTCTAGTTAAGTAGAGAATATTTCCTAAACAAAGTCTTGTTTGAAAGAAAGAAAGTTATGCTTAGTGCCTAGAAATATAAGTGGCTTTTACTGGCTCCTGGAATTGTGTAATTTGTGAGAAGGAGGAGAGAAGAGAAGGGACTTAGGTAGGTAATTTGCTCCCATGTCCCTTGGATACCACTGGAAGGTATGAGGACTCTTCTTGTCCTGGCCCTCAGAAGCCCCTAATTTCCTATCCATAAAAGCAAATAAAGCAGGCAAAACCTGCTTTCATTTTCATTTCTCTGGGCATGTGAAAGTGAAGAGGCAATATCTGTGGCTTGTTCTGGTCACATCTGCAATCTGCTGTACAGATAGAATGTCTGCTAGGTATGGAAATAAATGTTTCCCTTTCCTATACAAACATTTTGAAAGGAAGTACAGTAAATCCTTTTAAGCATTTTTAAAGCATCCTTTTATAGTGACTGTTCCCATGAACAAAATCTTTTTTTGGTTCAATTATCTATTTGTCCTTCACCACACGAAGGCCTCTTTTGTAATGGTATGCATTAAAAAGTTAGACAATTTTGTTTTATTAAAAATGCCTTATAGAAGAAAGCTGATAAATATGTAACTTTATCAAGTCGGATATTCCACCAAGAGAGGATGTTGGAATTCAAAATGTAATGCCAACATCTTGCTGCTCAGAGCAGACTCCCTCAAAGATGGTGAGAATCAATTTACCCTTTCTATAAACACACAGCATCAACATTGTGATCAACAATATGAACTGAGTAAGGCTTCTATTTCTATGTGATAATAATCCTAGGAACCCACAAAACGTGCCCTTATAACACATGAAACATTAAAAATGGAGGGAAGTTCAGAGCATAACCGATTAACCTCCTCGTTTTAAGAATCCGTGAGACTGAGTGATGTAGTTGAAAGTTTGTAGACTTGAAGCCAGCCAAATCTGCCCCAAACTTTTCTCTGCCATTTGACAACTGTGAGGCTGTTACTCAACATTCATTACTTACCACCCTTCTTCCCTATACCCTCATCACCCCACTTCCATATCTATGAAGTGAGGATAACATTTCGAGATCACCTGAGTCACAGATAACTGAGAGTTACATGGCTTTCTCAAAGTTACCTGAGTAGTTTAACCTTCAGAGCCCACATGAGGAAGTCTGTACAGATGCTGTTTCCCTGCACCCTTAGAACATAAGCAATTAGCAAAGACCTTGTACATGTAAGAGGCTGGGATTCATCAAGACCCAGTTGTTTTGGTATGGTGTGTGACAACCCTGATGCTCAGTGCTTGCTATGGTTTGAAGGTGTCCCCCCAAAATCAATGTGCTGGAAACTTAACCTCCAGTAGATCAGGGCTAGGAGATAGGATCTAATAAGAGGTGACTGGGGCTTGGCACCTGTGGCTCAATCGGCTAAGGCGCCAGCCACGTACACCTAAGGTGGCAGGTTCGAATCCCCAGCCCAGGCCCGCCAAACAACAATGATGGCTGCAACCAAAAAATGGCCAGGTGTTGTGGCGGGCGCCTGTGGTCCCAGCTACTTGGGAGGCAGAGGCAGGAGACTCGCTTGAGCCCAGGAATTGGAGGTTGCTGTGAGCTGTGATGCCATAGCACTCTACCCAGGGGGGATAGCTTGAGGCTCCATATCAAAAAAAAAAAAAAAAAAATCTAAAAAAAAAAAGAGGTGACTGGGTCATGAGGGCAGAGCCTCATTTATAGTTATCTCAAGAGCAGGTTGTTGGGTGGTGCCTGTGGCTCAATGAGTAGGGTGCTGGCCCCATATACCGGGAGTGGCAGGTTGGAGTCTGCCCCAGCCAAAACTCCAAAAAAAAAAAAAAAAAAAAAAGAGAAGGTTGTTATCAATGGGGTGCAGCCTGGTACCTCTCTCTCCTGAGTGCTTGCTCTTTCCTGTCCCCTTCTTCCATGGGAAGACCCTCCCCAAATTTCAAGTCACCATGCTCTTGCCTCCTACTCTGCAGAACCACAAGCCAAATAAACTTCTTTCTAAATTACCCAGTCAGTGGTACTCTGCCAAAGCAACAGAAAATGGATCTAGATATCTTCACAGAGCTCCCATCTGGGTTGACCAAGGCTTCATCATAGTTCAGTTTCTCCCACTGCTCAATCCTGCTTCTGTTCACAGGTACTAATTCCTTATGAATACCACAAACTCTGTCTCCACATCTTCTTCAGAAAACAAAACTTGCAACAGGAAGTGCCACACCTGCCTGAAGAGTGTGGGCTGCACTCTGCCTCAGTTTCTCTCAGGCAGTCACAGCATTGAACAGGGGACTTCCCAGCTTCAGCCAGCCTGCTTTCAAACTCTAGCTCAAATCTCAGCCTCTCCTTCCAGCCTCATTCTTAAGCAGGAGCTTTTGAAGTGACCTGCACGGGTTTACTTCCGTCTTGAAAGCGTGCTACTCTGCTGCCCTGGAGAAACGCCCTCCTCATCCCTTTCTGCCTGAACTTGACTGATCAGTCTGAGCAATCTGCCACAGCACTTGCTTGGTGTTGACTTGGGCAGAGATGAATTCTCTCTCTCTTTCTTTCTTTCTTTCTTCCTTTCTTTCTTTCCCTCTCTCTCTCTCTCTTTTTTTTTGCAAACATAAATTTAAACCACAACTGAGCCCTAAGCCAGCTCAGCCTGAGATGTTGTGAAATAGACTGAACAGGCAGACAAGGCACTTCTGGCCGCTGCTGAGCCCTCACCCTGAGGAGGCTTTGTCTCTTCCTTATAGCTTCCTGCCTTCTCAATTAGTCATTCGTTCAACTGCTATTTATGGAGCACTGTCTAAGGCACTGGGGATATGTCACTGAATAAAACAATCACGGCCGGACCTCAGAGCTGATGTCTCCGTCTCCGATGAAAGACTAAAGTCCAAAAAAACAAGCAGATGAACGTAAGTGCCTGTGCAAGGAGCTAACAGAACCTAGTGATGGAAATAAAGGTGAAAGTGAGAACCTATGTGACTGTCAGGGAAGGCCCTTCTAGAAAAGACATTTAGGTGGGGGCTGAAAGATAGGCCATGAAAGGTGTGAGCCATGAGAGGCTCTGGGAGAGTGCACCAAGCAGAGGGTCCACACCCCAGCATTCTGGGTTTATTGGTAAACCAAGTTACTTCTAAGTTGAGGACTAAAATATCAGACCAAAGTAAACCATCTTCTAATCAAGAGAATGAAGTGACACGTTGACTTCCCCAAAAACATTTAAAAAGAAAGGAAGAAAAATTGCTTTGTTTTAGTGTATAGTCCACAAGTGATTTTCATGTATTTTTAAATAATCTCTTGCGGAGCTCTGACTTGAACAAATCGCTCCATAGCTTTGTGCCTTTGGACATTGGATCTTAATCTAGAATGTATTTCTCCACTGTTTTCTCACAGGCCCCTTTTCTGCTTATTCTTTTGTTTTTCTTTTTCCTCTTTAATTTTATTTGTTACTATGGAATGGGCCACCACTGGGGCAAGAGCTGGCCACGAAGGACCACAGAGCACTGCTGCCCTGCACTGCTTCATCTTGTGCAAACTGAAAGGGGCACTCAGATAAAGTGTTTTTCATAACAGGACATGTACTTATAGACAACATTAGAATATCAGGATTTGAAGCAGTTAAGGATCTCTCTCTCAAGTCGACAAACAGCTATTGTTAACCCTCCTCCACCAGAGTACATAAATACTAAGAAAACTGGGCGATTGACAAATCAAATGCAGTATCTACAAAAAGTAGTCCTAAAGGCCTGATGGAAGCATAGTTTTCCTTGGCCTTTTCAACATCCTGTGGATGCTGGAAAACTAAAGCTGCCTGATTATTATACCACTATAAAAAATCCAATGGATTTAAATACAACTAAGAAGCACTTGGAGAATAAATATTATGTGAAGGCTTCAGAATGTATAGAAGACTTGAATACAATGTTCTCAAATTGCTATTTATACAACAAGCCTAGAGATGACATTGTTCTTATGGCACAAACTCTAAAGAAGTTGTTTATCCAGAAATTATCTCAGATGCCACAAGAAGAGAAAGTTGTAGGTGGTAAAGAAAGAATAAAGAAAAGTAAGCTAGAAGGCACTCAACAACATGAAGCTGTTTCTTCTGTTAAAGAAAAACCATCCCCCAAAGCAACAGAGAAGGTATTGAAGCAGCAAGCATCTCCTGTGTTTACTGAGGCATTTGTTTCTCCTTTAAACACAGCACAAGGAGCTCCACTCAACTCTAGTTCACAAACTGTAGCCCAAGTTACAAGGAGTGTGAAGAGGAAAGCACATACAACTCCTACAACATCAGTGGTTAAAGCAAATAGCGAATCTTCTCCAACACTCACAGAAAAACAATCAGCAAGAATGCCACCAATAAAAGAAAATGCACAGAATGTTTTGCCTGATTCTCAGCAACAATATAATGTAGGAAAGAGTGTCAAAGTAACTGAACAATTAAGGCACTGCAGTGAGATTCTTAAAGAAATGCTTGCAAAGAAACATTTTCATATGCATGGCCCTTTTATAATTCTGTTGATGTTAATGCTTTGGGACTACATAACTACTGACATTGTCAAACATCCAATGGATCTTGGAACTGTTAAGTGGAAAATGGACAACCAAGAATATAAGGATGCATGTGAATTTGCTGCAGATGTTAGATTAATGTTGATGAATTGCTACAAGTATAATCCTCCAGATCATGAAGTTGTGACAATGACAAAGATGCTTCAAGATGTTTTTGAAATGCATTTTGCCAAGATCCCAGATGAACCTGTTGAGAGTATGTCTGTTTGTTGCATCAAAACAGAGTCCACAAAAACTGTTGGTAAAGAAAGCAGTAGTGAAGCTTCCTCGGAAGATAACTCTTCTGATGATTCTGAAGATGAATGAGTTCAGTGTCTTATAAAACTTCAGGAGCAGCTTAAAGCTGTTCATCAACAGCTATAGGTTCTGTCCCAAGTACCTTTCCATAGCTAAAGAAAAAGAATGAGAAATCTAAAAAGGAAAAGAAAAAGAAAAGGTTAATAACAAAGATGAAAATCCAAGGAAAAAGTTTAAGCAAATGAAACCAAATGAAAAATCCAAGAGCAATCAATCAAAGAAGAGGAAACAGCAGGTCATTGCCCTGAAACCTGGAGATGAAGATAATGCTAAACCTATGAACTATAATGAGAAAAGGCAGTTAAGTTTGGATATAAACAAACTCCCTGGTGATAAACTTGGGCGTGTAGTTCATATAACACAATCAAGAGAGCCTTCACTGAGAAATTCCAACCCTGATGAGATAGAGATTGACTGTGAAACCCTGAAAGCATCAACACTAAGAGAATTAGAAAAATACATTGCCACATGTTTAAGGAAAAGACCGCTAAGACCTCACACTAAGAAAACAATGAAGTCCAGAGAAGAACTTCATTCACAGAAAAAACAGGAATTGGAAAAACGGTTGCTGGATGTCAATAATCAGTTAAATTCTAGGAAATGTCAAACTAAACCTGAGAAGACATGGCCATCCAAAGCGGTGGGCGGCAGTTCCTGGCTGAGCCAGAGCAGCAGCAGTGACAGTAGCTCCTTGGGGTCTGACAACAGCAGCAGCAGCAACTCAAGCTTTCCAGACAGCAGAGATTCCAAATCAAGTGACTCTAAACAACCTCTGAATGGTCTAATTGTGATACATCCACCTGCTGACAAAGACACAGTGGCATCAGAATCTGAATGTCAAGTTCCTGTGCAGAAGGATATAAAGATTAAGAATGCAGACTCTTGGAAAAGTCTAGGCAAACCAGTGAAAACATCAGGTGTACTGAAATCCTCAGATGAACTCTTCAACCAGTTTAGAAAAGCAGCCATAGAAGAGGAAGTAAAAGCTCAAACACAGGAGCTAATACGAAAACATCTGGAACAAAATGCAAGGAACCAAAAGTATCTCAAGAAAATCAGAGGGACTTTGGAAATGGATTGACTCCAGAATCTTTTTCAAATAAAATGCAAAACAAGTGCCATGGAGATGAGCAGAAAGAACATCAGCAGTCATCGGAAACTCAAGATAAAGCAAACCCTGGCCTCTCAAAGACCGTAATTTAGCAAGGGAGAAAGAGCAAGAGGGGAGGAGAAGAGAAGCAATGGCGGGTACCATTGATATGACTCTTCAAAATGACATTATTACAATGTTTGAAAACAATTTTGATTAAAATTCAGTTTTTAAATTATCCATCAAATCCATTAAAATGAATGATTTTTTTGACCCGGGCTGGGTTTGAACCCACCACCTCCAGCATATGGGGCCGGGGCCCTACTCCTTGAGCCACAGGGGATGTCCTATTTAGATATTCTTTCATTTCTTTCAGTAATGGTTTATAGTTTTCAGTATATAAGCCTTATAGTTCTTTGATTACATTTTTTTCCTTAGGGTATTTTTTATTCCTTTTGATGCTACTGTGAATGAACTTTTTTCTTAATTTGATACTAATTCAGATCAGTATCTTCTCTCATGTAAAATTTTTCCCGACCTTCACTTCTCCCAATAGAGACTTGATAACTCCATTTAGTGTCCTCTCTTTACCTGATAGATACTTATACCTACTATAAAATGCCAAAAGGCCTAAATTTATGTAATTGCAACCTTTCTTACCACATTCTAGTCACCTTTTACTCCCAGGACAGAGTGTATGAACAGAAATAGAAAAGTTCAGGAATGAAGCTAATTAGAGAGAAAAATGATGTTTAAAGTTTTCTTAGCAATCTTAGTAAAAGGCTTGCCAGAAACATACTCTAAAGCTAGTTATTCTGCGAGATAGCATCTCAGACCTTTCCTTGGGTAAAATCTATTACTCTCCTTTTACTCATAACCAGTGTATACATTTTTTCTCTAAGTTTCCAACCTGTCAGAAGAGCTCATGACTCACATTAATTCCCCCAAAAGGTTTTGCAAGTGGAGAGGAGAGATTTCTTTATTTCTGTAATATGTCTCTGAGTTTAGTTAAGCTAAGTATATATTCCTTGAGTAAATCAAATTTTATGCTAGATGTGTAGTATGGGTTGTGTTGACTGATGACATAATATACTTACTAGTTTTCTGTAAATACACAAAAGTTTTGATTTTAGAAGAATGTGAAAACTTCTTTAGTAGAGAGTGTATATTACATTTTGCTCTGTACTGCACTTTTCAATTGGCATAGCCTTTATCATAGGGATCAGCAAGAGTAGGAGGGGCTCAAATCCTTGCCCTTCTATTCATTGAACTGGGCACATTATCTAGTCTGTGAAACTCTGATTTTACAGCAAGAATTTTTTGTGAAGATCATGTCAAATGATGTAAATAAAGTTCCTGGCCAATAGATATTTACATACATTAGTGTTCCTTCTTTTTCTTCTTTTTCAACATTTCTTGTGTTTTCTATACTTTAGAGAAACTGAGTCAAGCAGAATGGATTCTTTTTTTTTTGATGAGACAGAGCCTCAAGCTGTCGCCCTGGGTAGAGTGCCGTAGCCTCACAGCTCACAGCAACCTCCAACTCCTAGGCTCAAGCGAGTCTCCTGCCTCTGCCTCCCAAGTAGCTGGGACTACAGGTGCCCACCACAATGCCTGGCTATTTTTTGGTTGCAGCCATCACTGTTGTTTGGCAGGCCTGGGCTGGATTTGAACCCGCCACCTTAAGTGTATGTGGCTGTAGCCTTAGACACTTGAGCCACAGGCGCCAACCTAAGCAGAATGGATTCTTATCTTGAAACAGGGACCCTGTTGATGCTTCAGAGCAGCCTCATTCCTGAGTCCTTCCTGGCTTATCTTCAAGAAAATGTCAAGGAGTCTTCATTTCAAATCCTGTGGGTAAAAAGCATTAAATAGAGCTCCCTCTGGAATGAGATAGTGTTGTATCCAACATAGTTTGCATTTTTAACTTATTACTAATATATTCTACAGGACAATAATTTTTTATTCTTTTTGAACTTTTAAGCTTAAGAAATTGTAAGACTGAAAATAAGCCCACACCCCTATTTATAACTAAAAACAAATGTTTCTAACTGCATTTTAACTGTATATCCAGCATATGGGGGAATTCAGAAAAGCACTGGCAAACTGAGGTTGGTTTGTTTGTTTTTTAAGACAGAGTTTTACTCTGTTGCCAGGCTAGAGGGCAGTGGCATCATAGTAGCTCACTGCAACTTCAAACTTCCCAGTTCAAGTGATCTTCTTGCTTCAGCCTCCCAAGTAATGGGGACTACAGGTGTGTGCCACCACACGGGGCTAATTTTTTAATTTTTTATATAGATGAGGTGTCAGTGTGTGGCTTGGGCTGGTCTTGAACTCCTGGTTTCAAGTGATTCTCTGGCCTCGGCCTCCCAAAGTGTTAGGGTTATAGGCATGAGACACCACATCTCACCAGTAAGATTTCTTGAAGAATTCAATCTAGTTGGAAAGATAGATTTTGTACAATGCCAAAGAATGACAAGAAAATGTGACTCAGCACTAAACTGTGGTACAGACTTTAAGTATCATAGACATTCTGAGGATATGATGATGGTCAGAGGGTTTCTGGTAAGAGCAAGTCCTTGAACACTGAGTAGAAGGTGGTACATTAGGTGGGGAGATTTCCTGAGAGAAAGAGCGTGGGGGAAGGGAGAGTCACGTGATCAGAGACACTGCACCGGAGATGGGTTTTGGTATTCAGCAGTGTGAAGAGATTTAAAACTTCTTTACCTGAGGGAGGAATTTTTGCTGAGGCATTATGGGGAAATAATAGGAAGGGAAACCAAATTCCGTAGACTTTGCTATTCTCTTTATTTTCAAATCCAACGTTTTTTCTTTTTGAGAGGTGAAACTGTGAAAGCCTAGAAAGAACAAATGTTTTATGTACACACTGAAGAAAAGTCTAGATACACACATTCTCCAAGTTGATTGGGAATCGGGGACATATTATAGAAACAGCATGGGGTGTGATCACAAATGGTTGGACTTCCTTTCTCTGGGTTGTGGCATGATAAGATACAAGCTATCCTGGACTGATTTCAAGCCATAGCTTAAAGTTTCTAGATATAGAGATTGTAATCTCCCTGGTAACTTTTCCATTCCAAAGCAACCTTCACATCAGAGACTCTTGCCCTCAGGGAGCTGCAGCACCACCTATTCTGATCTAAACCCCAGGCATTTGCTGGATTGGTGGAGATCAGAAGCGCCCATGCTCAGTCAACTTCACTAACTCCAGCAACACTGAGCTACTGCCACTCAGTTGCCTCTTCCAAATATTAATGACTCTCCTCTGGGCAGAAAATTGCTTCTGCTTCAGATTATTTTAAAGATTCTTCAATGTGGCTCATAATAAATTAAATTAGATAGCTTAGCTTTCTGCTCTTTCCTATCACAAATTTTTCATCTCTGCTGCTTCCTAAAACCCTGAGTTCTCTCAATAACTAATGTTTAATCTTAGAAATGTAAATTCCCTTTTCATGTAAGTATATAGCCATGTGGAAGACACAAAAATTTGAAAATTAAAAAACCTTAGATTCCAGGTCCAGTTCCGGTTCCCTCACTCCCCTCTATAATCCTAGCCCTCTGGGAGGCCAAGGTGGGTAGATTGCTTGAGCTCAGTTTGAGACCAGCCTGAGCAAAATAGTGAAACCCCATTGCTACTAGAAATAGAAAAACTAGCTGGGTGTCAAGGCAGGTACCTGTAGGAGGCTGAAGCAAAAGGATTTCTTGAGCCCAAGAGTTTGAGGTTGCTTAAGCTATGACGCCACAGCATGCTACACAGGGTGACAGAATGAGATTCTGTCTCAAAATTAAAAAATAAAAATGCAAACTAATATAGCCTCTTTGGAAAGAAGTATGAAGAGTCCTTAAAGAACTCAATTTAGACCTCCCATTTGACCCCACAATCCCACTACTCGGCATTTACCCAGAAGAAAAAAATAATCATTTTATCATAAAGACATTTGCACTACATTGAAATCAAAATGCCCAATCTTGGTATGAACATAGAGAAGTAAGAATGTTTTGGAGAGGAAAAGGATTTGCCAGGGAGCCTGAACTACAGAGCCCCTGCTGTGACCAAGTACAGGTCGCCCCCAGTCACAGGGTCATAGGAGGGCAAAGGCCTGCGGGACATCAAGAGCTTCGAGAGTCCCAGGAGGGCTGCTGACCTTGGCCTCGGCTGCGGGATAGAACCCAGGACTGCTTCCTCCTCCTCCTCCTCCTCCCTGGATTTGACCTGAGTTGAAACCCCTCCTGGCAATCCACATTTCATCTCTTCCTCTTTATCCCCACTGCTCCTGCACTGGTTCAGCAGGTCATCCCTTCTCACCAGGAAATGTGTTAAGGTGAGAAAAAGGAAGACAGAGAGGAGGCTCCTGTTGGAGGAGCAGTGTCTGCATGCTCTGCGGGCAAGAGGGGCGCAGCCTGCGGGAAGAGGCCAGTCCAGGAGGACAGTGGGCCACAGAGGGGCTACGGCAGGCAGCGTAAGGCAGAGTCACCAACGGGCAAGTCGCAAGTGTGTGAAGAGCCTCCACTTGGTCTGACAGCTGAGACTTTTTAGGTAACTCCAGACAGCAGCTAAAGGGTGGCCCTGTGGCTCAAAGGCGTAGGGCACGTGCCCTGTATGCCGGAGGTGGAGGTTTCAAACCCAGCCCCTGCCAAAAACTGCAAAAAAAATTAAATAAATAAAATAAAATTTGAAACTTAGAAAAAAAAAAAGACAGCGGCTAAAAATGAGAAGGACGTGGAGTTTGTTCCTAGGCAACACAGTTTGGGCAGCTCCCCCCCCCCCACTTTAGATGCTGTTTATTTCTACACCACCTCGAACTCCAGGAGAAGCCATCCCAGAGAGCGTGGACCCCCTGACTGACACCCAGTGCCCTCGAGCCGCTGAAATGCACCTGTCCTGTCTGCCATCTCCTCCCAGCCAACCTCACCTCGCTCCACAGTGACAGTTTCCTGAGCAAACCAGTGAAAAACAATCCTTAAAAATAGGCAAAGACGAAGTAGCAAAATAGGCAAAGGCTCTCGGACCTATTTCCCCGTGTAACACGTGTGTGTGTGTGTGTGTGTGTGTGTGTGAATAGGAGCTTGGTGCTTCTGACTTGGATTATCCGCAAAGATGGCTTCAGCTGGAAGGCTTCCCACAGCAAGGAGAGGACCTCAGGCTGGCCAGTGGAGAGTGGGTTTAGGCCACAGCGCACTGAGGACGTGGAGAGCAGGAGCAGGTGAGGGCAAACAAGGTGAAAGCGTGGAGGGACAAAGGAAGAGGGGAAATGAGAACAAATAGTATTTTTAATTTTAATTTGCCCTGCTACCAAGTAAGAACTTGAGTCCTTACATGCCTACAGTTGCACCCTCAGGATTTGTTTCTCATTCTTTACTTTTCACTTCTCTCCAGACAGTAAATCACCTGCAAAATACCTTCATGCCTTGTTCTTAGCTGACAAAATTGTCTGCTTCTTGTTTCTGTGCATCAAAGAGGGCTGAAATGTCTCAAGAATGGAGGGAAAAGTCTCCAATGTACTCAGTACTTCTATGAAACCTACTTATATTTACTTACCCTTTCTTATGAAAGATAGAACACAACTATAGCCCAGGATGAAGGAGAGAAATGGAGTGGGAAGGGAAGGGAGGGGGGAGGTTTGATAGAGGGAGGGTAAAAGGTGGGACCACACCTATGGAGCACATGACAAAGGTACAAGTCAAATCTGTGAAATGTAGAACACAGATGTTTTAGAACAATAATCAAGTAAATGAGGTGAAAGCTATGATGATTGATGTAACCACATCAGATTGTATAAAAAAAAATCAGCACATTGTACCCTACATATGCATGAAAGTATACATGATCTGTGTGTATTTGACTTAATAAAATTAAAAAAAAAGAGGGCTGAGATGGTGTTTCCTGTTCAGGAGAGCACTCAGGACCACACCACGGGGAGGGATGGGAAGACTGAGCAAAGGGAGAGTTGAGCTGGACCTCAGGCAGCCCTGCGGGGAGTTATGAAGCTGGGAAGGCCTTGTGGGTTGTTTGAAATTAGGGAGATGGCAGGTGTTATGGCCAAAGCCTATAGTCCTGTTGTAACCCAGCCCTCTTTCCCCTGCCCACTCCTGTTCCCCAGCCCTCACCTGTTCCCCCCACCCTCTCCAGCCCATTTCCCTCCTCCTCCCTTCTCCCCCCAGAGTTGACTCCAGGAACAAGGCAAGTCCCTCCTC
>CAUYQV010097392.1:0-12685 GCA_963574575.1 Galagoides demidoff
AGTATATACCCAGATGATCAAAAATTATTTTACAACAAATACATTTATACCAGAATTTTTATTGCAGCCCAATTCATAATAGTCAAGACATGGAAACAGCCCAAGTGCCCATTGACCCATGAATGGATTAACAAATTGTGGTATATGTATACCATGGAATACTATGCAGCCATAAAAAAGACAGAGACTTCACATCTTTTATGTTTACCTGGATGGAGCTGGAACATATTCTTCATAGTAAAGTATCCCAAGAATGGAAAAAAAAGTATCCAATGTACTCAATACTACTATGAAATCAATATATAACCACCTATACAATCATACAAATGGCAAAACATAACTATAGTCCATAAAGTAGAAGGGAAGAGGAGAGAGAGAGGTGGGGAAAGGGGAGATGAGAAAAGGGAGACTATTCAGGAGACCTCTCCTAATGTGCATGATACAATGGTACATTTCAAAACTACTAAGAAATTAGTATAATTGTGATGGATGTGTTACTTGGTTCAATGTAAACATTTCACATTGTATATTGAAGCAGTACCCTGAATCCCATAAATGCATCAATGTACAAAGTTATGATTTAATAAAATATAATTATAAAAAAAAGTACTCTCCTTGGGAAGCACAGCACTGACACCAGCACCTAGCCACCTTTCAAAGCAATTTTGGAACTCTTTTTCTCTGATGACAACTCTGACCATCAGAGATGTCATCACATGGCACACAAAAACATGCAACAATAATGATTGTTGCTCTCCTCAGCAAGATGGCACCTCACATCAACACGAACACAGCACACAGCAGTGAGACACTGATACACAAGGTTCTGAAACCTTACAGAATTGTTTTACAGTCCTGCCAATGTAAGTGAACAGTGACAAGTTTGCAAACTTAATTGTCAGACCTTCACATGATGGCAGCTCTAATGGTCATTCCAGAAAAAGAATTCCAAAATTGCTTTGAAGGGTGGACCAGATGCTGGCGTTGGTGCACAGCTTCCCAATCGGCATACTTCAAAGATGACCCTGGTGATATTTAGCAATAAGGTATGTAGCACTGTTTTTAGGATGAGTTTGTGAGCTTAATTGTCATGCCATATATTTTTATTTTCAGCTGATACATAAAGAAACTGGGGCAGAGAAGCCTAATTAATTGTCCAGACTTTTATACACATTAAGGATACATCTGGTATTCAAATGCAGGCACGATGACTCTTAGGCCTGTGTGTATTTAATCACTAACCTCTCTCAAATCTAGATTCACTAGTCTTGTTTCCTGAGTTTTTATAAGATGAGATGAGTTATCTTTCACTAAGGGGTGTCAGAAAGAAAAAGAAAAAAAAATATATATATATATAGGCACCCTAATTTAAATAAGAATATTTGCCAATGCATATCTCCATTAGGATGTAAATCATCAATTGTCTATATCAAAAATGATGAGTTTAAACTTGACTGTATTTTCCTGAACTTAATATGTTGAATGACAAAAAGGGAATTTGGAAACCAGTAGGTGGAAAACCTCCAAACTCCTTAATCCAAAATAAGACTCAATTTCTAAATCCCCACAGGTTTTCTTCTTCCTAGAAGCTGGCTGCCAGGAACAGAGTGAGTTCACCACAGTCCTGCACAAGATTTAATGGGGTAATTTAAAAGTGTGCTGAGAATTTGGCCCAGGACTTGGTTCTGTTTTTGCTCTGCAGATTTTATGTTGGTGGAAGCAGTTCAGGCAATCCATCATTCGTGCTTGGCAATGCTGGTGACATAAGTCAGTTCTTGGAATGCAGTAAGGGACAGTGGTACCAAGTGAGTATCCAGTTTGGCAGCAACCTATTGAGGTTTTAGGAAATTTTGGCTGTCGTTGGTGTTAGCACAGTGACAGGAGAAAACAGGACTCCTGTTCACTCAATCTGCTGAGACTTTGCTTCTATTTTTTTTTTTAATTTTGGCTTATTTGTTCTACATTTAGAGGCAGATTTCTTTTTATAAGAAATTATCAGATAGTATTATTAATCTGATATAAGTGAGAAATGGTATCTTTAGAGTACATGAATGAGTAGGATGAGTAAATATTAAACAACATAAATATTTATTATAAATGCCTTTTAAATAAACTGGGAATGGGAGAAACATTCTCTTCCAGCCATGATGGAGTAAGTGATATGGGCTAGTTCCTCAAACATGAGTAACGATTGCACATTAGACACCGTTAGGTTATCACTCCTCAAGGTGAGGCACATGGCTTTATAACTGGGTATAATCTCCTGGGGAACACACATACATTCATTTTCAATATACCAATCTAAATAGGAATACTGGCAATGAAAATATTGACCTGGCATCAACATAGCCATGGCAGTCCTGCTGAGTTAAAGAGGCAGAAATCAGAATTCGGGGGAAGCTGACATGGCTGGAATCTACAGTGCAGAGTATCAAATACTACAGGGGTGCTGCAGTCAGAGAAGGCCCGAAAGAACCTACACAAAAGCCACATAGACAACTGGACCAGCAAAGAATAATTAGGACTTGAAATTGAGAACAGCACAATTTTCAAAAGCGCACACACACACATAAAATATCCAGGTATATAAATACCAAATATTGGCTCGGCACCTGTGGCTCAAGTGGCTAAGGTGCCAGCCACATACACCTAAGGTGGCAGGTTCGAAACCAGCCTGGGCCTGCCAAACAACAATGGTGGCTGCAAAAAATAAAATAGCCGGGCATTGTGGCAGGCACCTGTGATCCCAGCTACTTGGGAGGCAGAGGTAGGAGACTGGCTTGAGCCCAGGAGTTGCAGGTTGCTGTGAGCTGTGATGCCATAGTACTCTACCCAGGGGGATAGCTTGAGGCTCTGTCTCAAAAAAAAAAAAATACCAAATATTTATAATATTTTAATGCTGAAAACTATAAAAATTATTAGAACAAATAAAAGAATACTTAGAAACAAACAAAAAAAAAGATACACCACATTAACGGATTAGAAGACTAATATCATTAAGATGTCAATTCTTCTATAATTGATAAATAGATTTAATAAAAATCCAATCATGTAGATGTGAACGTGCTAAAATTTATAAGCAAAAGCAAAGGCACTAAAATAGCCTA
This sequence comes from Galagoides demidoff, assembly GCA_963574575.1. Classification (NCBI taxonomy): domain Eukaryota; kingdom Metazoa; phylum Chordata; class Mammalia; order Primates; family Galagidae; genus Galagoides; species Galagoides demidoff. The sequence goes on from CAUYQV010097392.1 coordinate 3,108, forward strand.
AGGAATTTTGGAAAAGAAAGACAGAGGTGGAGGTCTCACACTATCAGTTTTTAAGATTACTGTGAAGCTGGGGTATCAGCACATGGACGGAAGGAACACCACACAGCAGAGATGCACACAGATGTGGGGTAAGTGATGTTCGAAAAACACTGTGATAGGATTATGACTGCTTAAGAGATTTCATGCCCAAATCCACAGGATGGTTGTGAACATATTATGTTATATGATAAAAGGGACTTTGCAGATGCAATTTAGGTTACTAATCAGTTGACCTTAAAATAGGTAGATTATCCTGGGTTAGTTAGGTGGGCCCAACGTAAATCAGGCAAGCCCTTAAAAGCTGGAGAGAAAAGTAGGAGGAAGGTTGAAGAAATTTGAAGCATAAGCAGCATTTAACATTGCTGGCGAAAAGATGGAAGGGCCATGTGTCAAGGAAATAGGGACACTGGTCTTACAAATGCAGGGAACAAAGTTCTGCCAACAGCTTTAATGAGCTTGGAAGGCAGTTCTTCCCTGGAGCCTCTGGAAAGGAACAGAGGCCTGCTGACACCTTGACATTGGCCTTGAGAGACCCTGAGCAGAGCATCCAGCCATGTGGTGCCAGCCTTACGAACTACAGAACTGTGAGATAACAAATGTGTGCTGTTTCAAGCCACTGTGTTTGTGATAATTTATTACATACCAATAGAAAATAGATACAGACACAATAAAATGAAAAGGCAAGCCACAGATCAGGAGAAAATGTTTGCAACTCATGTATCAGATACATGATCTGTATCAAGAATACATCAAGAACGCTTATAACTACATAATAAGAAGACTCACAACCCAATTTTAAAATTGAATAAAAGATTTGGACAGGTAGTTCACAAAAGAAGATGTGCAAATGCTTAATGAAGCCGTGAAAAAAATGCTAAAGGCATTAGTCTTTAGGATTCAGATTAAAAACACACTGAGTTAATTATGAACACCCATTAAAGAGATTACAATTTGAAAGACTAGCTGTACCAAGATTTAGAAATTAGGGACAAGTGGAGCCCTGATAGAACACTGGTAGGAAAGCAAAAACATGTACTTTTGGGAATGATTTGGCAGTTTACTAGAAAGGTAAACATATAAGGACTTCATTATCCTGCTACTTCATTCCTATTTACCCAAGGCAACTCTAAACAAATATCCACACAAGAACTTGTACATGAATGTTCATGGAAGATCCATTTGCAATAGCCCAAACCAGAGAAGAAAAATACCCATCAACAGTTGCATGGGTTAAGTTATAGATACATATTAATATATGACTTATACATCATATGGCATATGTGGCAGGTCTATACAATAAAATTCTACTCAACAATAAAAAGGAATGGACTATTCATACATACAACAAACTGACTTAATTGAATGATGATAAGAGAAAGAAGCAATACAAAAGAATTGCTCCAACAATACAATCGTACAGTACACTCATAAATTTCTACAAATTGCAAACAAATCTATAGTGACAGAAGCAGGTCGGTGGTTGCTTAGAGCTGGCGTGGACAGAGAGATGGATTACAAACGAGCATGAGAAAATTCATGATGAAAATAATTATTATCTTAATTGTGATATGGTTTCCTAGGTGTATGTGTATGTTAAAACTTATCAACCTGTACACTTGTAAGTATGGGCCGCTTAATGCACTTCCATTTTGCCTCGGCAGAGTCGTTTAAACAATTATATGGCCCACGAAGCGCGTCCTTCAGCCAGAGAGGCCCGGCAATGTTCCAATTGTTTGAATTCTCAAATGTCATGATTATCTTAAAAGCCAGAAGGACACTCCGAAATAATTAGGATTCTGCCACAGAATGATTCAAATTAGTGTATCTACAAAAGGCTGCTGGGGGAAGGGGGAATTTCCTTCTCTGTAGTATGAGACAGGAGGACATTCAACCTTCTGAGGAAGTGTGACTGTGGCCTTCAGGTTGCCAACCAGTGGGGGAGGGGGACACGAGAAAACAAACTGTGCTGAGTTCCCCATCAGTGTGTGACTTTAAGCCGCCTTGCTCTGAGCCATAGTTAGTTTGCCAGCACCACCAGGCCCTGCACAACCCAAGGGGATGGCTCACATTTGGGACTCTGTTCCTCTGGATTCCAGAAAACTTTATATGGGGGTCCCTGCACCTACCAACCAGTGCCTTGGACTCTGTTAGTGGTGGCCGATAAAATTGGCTATAGACAAATCTCAAGGACTCTTTTGGTTTTTAAAAGCTAAACTAAATCCCCTAAGGAATTTTCTAGCCAGCCCCAGGGTAGCATGATGACTTTAACACATCTGGGACAGAAGGAAAATTTTTTTAATTATATCTTTTGAATTTTTTATATCAGGGTCCACTTAGAGGTCTTTCTATCTAGTGCTTCTGCCTGGTGGGGCTGGTTTCTCATTTCCAGGTTCTCACGAAGCCGTATCAGATGCCCGGGCAGAAGTCTAGGAACTGCTATTGCAGAGAATCTGTCTCCTGAGAGAGGCACGGCTCGGCCGTGCAGGGTGGCCTCCACCCTCCTGCAATATGGGCAGTGCTGGCCGAGAGGGCAGCCAGCTGCAGAGGCTTTGACCCTCTCTCTGGTAACAGAATCCATGCTCATTTGGGGAATAAAAGGGGTTCTAGTCTCTTTTCTATCACTGGCAGCCAGATCAAGAGGTACCTCAGATAAAGGTCCTCACGTGACATCATTTCTGTTAGCCCCAAGACATCCTTCTGAGAATATTTATTCTCCAGAACAAGCATTTCATTGCATCTGGAGGAGGACAAGTATTTAACCTCTTACTACCTCATTTTCCAGTTATTTAGACATTCATTTATTCAATAAATGGTTAACATGTATTGGCTATATACAGGTCACTCATACAGGATTCGTAGGAATCAAGATTAACATCTATTTCTACTAGAAGCCAGGATAATTGTCTTTTCCCTGCAGCAATAATAATATAAACTGTCCTTTTTAAACCATTTTTAATCACTAGCTATATAATACACATTACTCCTTTCCTCACAATACAACTTAGATATTCTAGTTTAATAATGAGCATTTTATAGTTGACAAATCAAAGGTTAAACAGTTCACCCAAAGCCACAAGCTTCATATTTGCCCAAGCTGAAATTTGAACAGATTTAAAAAATACTTCACACTCTCTCGGGCACCTCAGGAGATTACCCAGTCTGCTTTAGACATGTTAATACGGTGATGCTTTCCTATATTTTAGTACTTCAGCAAGCACGCTCACATCTGCGGTCACCGGCATGTTTTCTGGGCATTACAATAGCAAAAGTCATCTGGCTGCATGGGCCCTTGGTGAATTCTCCCAGTCCAGTTTTCAGTTTTCAGCCTTTAGTTTCCAAAATCAATTTTGTCCATCATCAGAAACTAATTTTCTAAATGCACAGGAACCTGATATATGAGTAAGAAACCTAATTCATTATTTAAAAGAAAAAGTATGCTCAGAAAACAGAGTGGAGTATTGGGCATAATGTTTTACCCATTCCACAAATATTTATTGTATATTAGGGCCAGCATTATTCCCGGTACTAAGGAATAAGGGAGTGAATAAGATCAGAGAGGTCCCTGCCATCGTGGTGATTGCATCGCCACTGCCACCATTCAGATTGCTAACTGGAAGGAAAAGACACACCAGCTGTGGGAAGTTCAGCTTTGACGGTGTAGAATTTGAGTGATCTATGGGTTGGTCACGAGGACATTTCCGGGAGAGGCAGTGTGGCAGAGTTAGCTCACACCAGCTCTGAACAGCCAATTAAACCTTCAGGAATTCTGTGAGCTGTCTGATGTCAAGCTGATGGCTGGAAATCAGCTGCCATTAGTATACAGAATGTGCCCCCCAAAAATGTACACGCATTTTAAGAAAGTAAAAATCTGTATTAAAATTTTAATACTCAATATATACCAATAATGTTTGATATCTTATATATTGTATCTTATGATCTCTTATAACTGCAGAAGTCAAATGTGTCTTGAGTATTATCATTTTAATACAGTTTTTCTTTTATTAAAATGTGTATACATTTTTTAATACCCTCTGCATTTACATCATATAAATTGGCAAAGTTCAAATCTGCCCTCTTCCTGAGAGCCAGTTGTTAAAGATTTACCAGAACATCACTGTACAGCCAAAGGGGACGGATGTGTAGACCGAGAAAAAGATTTTGGCTTCCTTGGCTTCTAAAGCTTGCTTTTTATTTGAGTCCAGGGATTATTGTAATACAGATGCTAGTCAAAGTCTTGGGATAAACAAACTAGTCTTGGGAAGAGTGATGAAAGCAAAGGACTGAGAAAGGAGCTTAAAAAAAAAGAAAAAGCAACAGAAAGACCCCAAAGTTAGTGGAGAAGCAAAGCAAAAAAATTGAAGAAGAAAAAGAGCCACGGAAGAGATTAGATTTGAATGAATCCGATCTGAGGTTTCAGGAAGGAGTTTTACAAGTAAAGTGTAATCATAAATTTCCAGAGGGAAGTGTTCCAATTTGCTATGTCAATATTTTAAAACGACTGCCTGAAGTTTAGAATGGGTCCAAGAATTTGGGGGGCAGGGTGAGTTGTTGATAAACTTAGACAAAGCCTTTTCCATGAGTGATGGAGAATGAAGGATGCAGAACGGTGATGAGTGGATAGGAAGGGAAGCGGGTGACAAGGATATGGACCCAGGGAGCTCACGTCTGTGGACGGGGAGCTCCTTCCGCCTTCCCCAGCCTCGCCCTTGCTCCCATTTCCTCTTCCCCACGCAGGATGTGCCCTTCTGTTAGCACAGTCCTTCTTCTCATGGACAGTGAAGCAGCAGCAGCTTTGGCTCTGCCGGACAGCCAGGCCCTCTGGAGACGGATGGCACCCCAATCACCAAACCTGGAAGTTCATCTGCTTAACGTTTGGGATAGGCTTTTCTACAGATGGCTAATTTCATTTCCTGCCTGTTGGATTTTTTTTTCCCCCTGGCTTTCTGCTCAGAGGGTAATCTAAATTTCATGCTCAGGGAGTGCCTTGCTCTTACGCCATGAACATATGCTCCAAAAGGGAATAGTTTCTCTGCTCATTTTTAATTCATAAAAGATGCAGCAGGCTGTGGGAGAGGAAGAAGGAAGGAACACGTGACTTACACGCCTGTTTGGCAGTAGCTCTCCCATCCCCACGCACAGCAGCTGCCTCATCTCAGTGCCCAGTGAGAAGGGATGGTCAAGCTCGGCCCCACGATATTCCACTGTCCAGGTCTCAGCCACCTGAGCTAGGGAAGGACGACTGTTCCATACACGGTCATTTCAAAAGCTGAAAAGAGACAGTGACTTGCTTGCTCCTAAAGATAAGATAGAATAATCAGATTGCCTACCTGAAACTTCCCTCTGGGACTCTTAGCTTGAAGCTTTTCCATTTCAGGAGCCTGGGCCAAAAGGGCAAGTACAAATAGAGAGGAGTGTGGACAGGTAGGCCGTGCAAAATCAGAAAGGAGAGCTGCCTGCGTGGTTTCTGAGAAGACAGAGCGTTTGAGGCTGCAAATGAGCCAAAAAGAACTGGAACTTCAGAAGTGCAAAGTCAGAAACCAAGGACAATGTCAAATGCAAAGGCAATTTACTCAAGGTCTCAGTTTATTGCAAGAGAGCCCTGATTAACAAAGACATCATCTTTTTATTTAATAAACACCTACTCTGTACTAGATGCAAGAGAATAAAGCCCTATCTTCTCTGTCCTCAAATAGTTCTCAGAGTCAAAAATAGAAAAATCTCTGTTTTAAGTAAGGATTCATTAAAAGGGGGGGGAAGGAAAATCAGGGATAGCAGCTAAAATCAGAATTTGATAGTAGAAGGTTTCTGCAATATTGAAGGACAGTTTGATCATCTATCAGTTCAGACTCACATCGCTGGCCACAGGGTATGTGCAGAACTTTTGTGCTTATGATCCTTGGTTCACTATGTCGGACAGTATAGATCTTTTAGCCCATTTGACAGTCTGGATGTTTTTTCTCTGCTATGAGGCTGCCAGCCAAATACTATCTTTTTGTTTTGCCAAGAGGAATATCTTGCTATGACCCGCTGACTTGGCTAATTTCTCAAAACTCAAATGTATTTTTTTTTTTATTGAGAGGCCTATACTAAGTAACAAAAATAATAGACATACTTGAAACACCCAGATTAGCATTTGATAGATAGGAGCTAAGTGAGATGCAAGAGTTATCTCAAGTACTCCTCAAACAGTACCATGAAGTACCTACTCTTATTCTTTTCATTTTGAGATGAAAATAAACAAAGGGTTAATGTAGCTAAGTCCCTTACCAAGGTCACCAGCCAGATTAGACCCAATTGTATTTCATTACCAGACTTTGCAGGAGGCATCACACAGAAAATGTTTTATCCGAAGTAACACCTATCACTGGAAAAAGCAAGACAACCAATCGTCTATCAGGGGTCCTCAGACTTTTTAAACAGGGGGCCAGTTCACTGTCCCTCAGACCGTTGGAGGGCTGGACTGCAGGCCTTGGGACGAGTTGGCTGCTAAGCAGGACAGGCAGTGGTGGCAAAAACACCCGGCGGACTGGATAAATGTCCTCGATGGGCCGAATGTGGCCCGTGGGCCGTAGTTTGAGGATGCCTGGAGCCTAAGTTATACCTTCACTGCACCCTCATGTTAGTTTTGTGCCTTGGGAAGGAGAATTGCATAGAATAATCTAGAAACGATATTCAATGTCTTCATCTTCCACACACACACATAAAACTGTGTGTGTGGGTGTGTTTGAGAAAATATATTCAGGTCTATTGCAGCAAAAAAGAAAGAAAAAAGAGAGAAAAAAAGAAAAACATCTGTAAGACTTACAGCAATTATTGGAAATGGCAAGCTCGTCATACTTAATTGGTAATAATTGAACAGGTAATATGTCAGTGTTTTCTTTAGCAAACAAGATGTTGGAAAATTTTAACTATTAAGAAAGCCTTACGAGTTATGTTTCATACCCCCTCCCTCCAGGCAAAGGCTCCACAAAAACGGTCTGTGTGGTGACAGAAACATGGAGTTAAATAATGAAGCAATTCTCCAGTCCTTGGGAGGGAAACAGGACAGCTTTTTAAAGTATTCACTTAGTGTTGACTAGAGGGAGGAAAGAGAAAAAAATATAGGCCTTCCATTCACACACCAGATGTTCCAGTGAACAATCACTTCCAGGAAAGCTCAGCTCGTGTGGATGGTAATCGTTGTTGACTGTGGGCTAAGAAGCCACAGAGGATCGGTGGAGGGGAGAGAGCTGCCTGTTGCTGTGTTAGGCCTTGGTATTCTGTCCTAGGGGAGTGAGGATGCCATGCTTCTGTGTATCCCATGGCCACAAGAACCCCTACTGCCCATTGCCCTCCAGTCTCCCAGAGGCCCTCTGCTCTGGTCACCGCTGGAGATGGAGACTGCTGCACTCAGCTATTTGTGTTTGTGGGTTATCAGGGGAGGTTAGGAGGCTGTAGATGCTGCCCTTCATATCATCTACCTGTAAAGACACAGGGATGAGGATATGATCCTTGTCTTGTGGTCTAACCACCACAGGATGGTGTCTGGGTCAGGTCTCCTGCTTCTCCTAGAAGCAGACCCTGATGGCTAGGATTTGAGGCATGCAGGGCATTTCTTAAGAGAGTGCTCTAAGGGAAAGAGGGAAGAAGGTTGAAAGAGAGACAAAGTGGAGTAAGGACATAGTCTCAGGATACTCTGAGTTTTGATTTGACTCACAGGGGGCTCTGCAGCATAAAGTATTCTGCAGATTTCCCCCGTTAAGAGGTTAGTGTGGGCTGGGCATGGTGATTCATGCCTATAATCCTATGACTCTGGAAGGCTGAGGTTGGGTTGCTTGAGATCAGGAGTTGGACACCAGCCTGAGCAAGAGTAAGAACCTTGTCTCTACTAAAAATAGCAAAACTTGCTGGGCATTATGGTAGGTGCCTGTAGTTCCATCTACCCAGGAGGCTGAGGCAGAAGGATCACTTAGGCCTAGGAGTTTGAGGTTGCTGTGAGCTATAATGCTACCACACTCTACTTCACAATAGAGTGAAACTCTGACAAAAAAAAAAAAAAAAAAAGAGGTTAGTGTGTTACTTCTGGGAGAGATGGGGACTCTTTTAGGGCAGAGACTGTGACCTTGGTTGCAAAGATGCTGCAGAGAAGTACCAATATAAGTAAAGGGGGTCTCCAGGAAACTGCCTTCATGCTTACTCATTGTGGTAGCTCTGAGTTGATATATTAAAGTCATTACCTAAGAGAGTATCTCATTTGATACATATTAGTACCTGATGAGGTATGAGGGCAGATGTAATTTCTCTTCAGTTCAGACTGTATGGTATGACGTGTACCAAGCAGATTGCATTACTGACCTAAGTAAGCCAGGCAAGAAGAGTTGGAAGTGGAACCTACAATTTCCAATGTCAAGTTCTGTGTCCTTTTTGCTCCATCATTCTGCCTCTCACATACTAAAAGACCACAAAAGTAAAAGGGTGATAGAAAACATAGGTAGCAGAGCAAATGCATTCCTTAGGAAGCAGGGAAGGATGATAACAATTGAGATAGACCCATCAAAAAAGGCTTGTTGGGGGAGCCACCTCTGTGAGGGATCTATGCTGTGGGTGTGAGGATTTAGCTGCATGGAGAGACAAGAGCTTTTCCAGGCTCAAGAAGCCCAGAGACCAGAATGACCTTGGGTACATCTGGGGCACAGCATAGGACCATTCTGGAGAGGAGCCGGGAGCAACATTAAGCTGTTGTATGTACCGGGAAAAGGGCTCTCAGTCATGTCAACCTGTCTCTCCTCTCAGCCACCTCCCATGTGACTTTCTCTCCATTTGCTCACTACACACACTTAGCTTTGAACTTTAACTATAGTTTCTAGTTGTGTTAAGTCCTGAATGATTGGTCCTAGACAGCAGAGATTTGCATAAAATTGCTTTCCCCCATTAGATGAAGATAAATAAAGCCCTTTAAATTCAATATGCACTTCAAATCTAGCAACAGTAGGGTCTTAGAGAATTAATATGGTTTAGAAGAGCCCAAGGTATTAAAAAATGTTCTGTACTTTTCTTAAGGACTTCTACCCATGAAGTTCCTAAGATTCCCCAGGGAGAAGACATAACGAGACAAATTGCCACTTTCTTGAATAGAGCTTATTATCCCCAGTGTGTCTGGTTGTCTTCTTTGTCAAAGATCAGGTGGCTGTACGTGAATGGCTTTGTATCTGCGTTCTCTGCTCTGTTCACATGCGGAAGAATGACACAGGACCCTTATCTCTCAGCACTCACGAAAGTTAATTCAAGATGAATAAAAGCATTTAAAGTAAGGCATACTTTGAAACCATAAGAACTCTAGAAGAAAATGTTAGAAAAACTCTTCTAGATATAGGCCTAGGCAAAGAATTTATAAATAAGACCCCAATGGCAACCACAGCAGCAACAGAAATAAATCAATGAGACTTGATTAAATTAAAAAGCTTCCGCACAGTTAAGGTAATTATCAACAGAGCAAATAGATAAGCTACAGAATGGGAGAAAATATTCAAAAGCTGCACATCCAAGAAAGGGCTAATAAC
>CAUYQV010097396.1:0-25134 GCA_963574575.1 Galagoides demidoff
ACTCGCTTGAGCCCAGGAGTTGGAGGTTGCTATGAGCTGTGATGCCATGGCACTCTACCCAGGGGGATAGCTTGAGGCTCCGTCTCAAAAAAAAAAAAAAGAAAAGGATGGTAATGAACAAGGAGACATCAACTTCCAGTACCCCATTCATTCTTGCTTCTGTGTCTTTGTCCAGGCTGCTCGTCCTGTGTGGAATGTTCTCAGTGACTGAGTCTAATTGGTCAACATAGCTCAGGTTTGAAGAGTCAGTTTCAGAGTTTCCTATGAAGTCTTTCCTGTCTGCTCCCAGAATCATTTCTAATTCATTGCTGCCTTCAAGTCTGTACAGTCCTCTGGTATCACATGCACACCCACCGTTCTTTCTGGCTCACAGGGCTGCCTTTCCTTTTAGACCGAAGAGAAGGGATGGTGCCATATTCATCCTGCATTGTATTCTTATCTGTGTTGCCAATCAGTTCTACCTTAGGCTCTGCCAAAGAGAGGGGTAGAAAGAGGCTGCAAAACTGGAAGAGAAAGAACTGACGTGCTTCTTTCTGGTTTTTGATCTACCTCCTATTCCGGTGAGCGGCATCTAGCAATGTTCTCTGCCTTCCTGAGTCTGCAGCTCAATTCCAACTGCAGTTGCTCCAGGCTTTGCAAAACTGGCCTCATTATGTCTCCCAAAGAGACACCAGCTTGGTTGGGCCAAACCCTCTTTTCAGATCTGCTTCCTGCAGTTGCTACTTCCACGAAACCGCACAGTTCTCTTTTTATAGTGTTAGTGACCGAGTTATCTAAGTAACAGTTCTTTGTATTAAATTTGCCATTAAAATAACTTATATGGTTTCCATCTTTCAGCTGAACCCTGTCTGATACACTTGTTGAACCAAAGGAGAAATCCGTTAGCATGAAGGTCAAATTCAGACTTCTTATAAAAATATCAATGTTTAAAAAAGACATTTAATGAACACAGAGCCACCACATAAAAATTTACCTCCAAAACATTCACTGAATTTGTAATGCCTTAGCAGGTAACTTTGTTCAGGACACCTCCACTCCACTCCACATCTTAGAAGTGAAATCTTTGCTTTAGAGAACTTTCTAACTTATGTCTTAACCACTTGCCGTGAGCATCTGGTCACATTCCCTGCTCATTTGTCAGTTGTTTTCTGCCCTTTTCTGTCCCCGGACAGAGAGGTGGTTCATCTCATCTGTTTCTGTGAACTCCCCACAGTTCAGTTTCTGACTGCAAATATTATACAGACAAACAAGTGAAGGAATGAAGTGAATAACCAGGCAAGGAGAAAATCCATTTGCTTTGAATCACCACTCTTTATTGAGTAGGAGACCTTGGACCCAGTAGCACTTGATAAATACAGTTTGCTGATGAATCACCTCACTAGTATAATGTATGACTCCAGTTTCTCATGAGTGCTCTAGTTTCTTTTTTTGTTATTTGGGGTTATATCTCTTCTATATAACATTATTCTAATTTATATTAAGGGTGACAGAGACATTCACAGAAGGAGAAGAACACATATGGAATCAGAAAAACCTAGGTTCAAGTTCTGTGTCTGCGACCCACTACCTGTATGACCTTGGGCAAATGACCTGGCCTCTCAGAGCCTCCACATCCTCTCTTTAAATTGGAGCTATAATAAGAATAAATACTATGGACTGTTTAATCCTCACAACAACTCTATGATGTTTTTGCTATTATCACCCCAATTTTACTGACAAAGAACTCAATCTCAGAAAAGTTAAAAAACTTGCCCATGATTACCCAGCAATGAATTCTTGGGGTCAATGTGTAGAACCAGGCAGTCTGGCTCCAGGACCCAGCTTCCTAACCATATGCTCTAGACGCCTCCTATCTTGGATGGGGTCCTTAATAAGTCTGCTTGAACTGCCATAACAAAATTCCATAGACTATGAGACTTAAACAACAAAAATCAATTTTCCTACAGTTTTAAAGTCTGGAAGTCCAAGACCAAGGTGCCAACATAGTTGGGTTCTAGTGTGGGCTCCCCTCCTGTCTTCCAGATTGCTGCCTTCTCACCTGCCCTGGCATGGTGGAAGGGAGGGGGAGATGGAAATGCACACATGCACACCCTCTCTGACATCTATTCTTCTAAGTCATTCATCCCGTCATGAGGACACTACCCTCATGGCCTCATGTCAAGTCTATTAAGAGTAGAGTATGTATGTGTTAACACAATAATTAAGTAAGTGAGGTGAAGGCTATGGTAACCAATTTGATGTAAGCATTCCAACTTGTGTATAAATCACCACATTGTACCCCATAAATGCATTAATGTACACAGTTATTTAAAATAAACCTAATTACCTCTCAAAGGCCCTATTTCCAAATATGTGAACCATCACGCTGAGGATTAGGGCTTCAACGTGCAGATTTAGGAGGAACACAATTCAGTCTTCAGCATGTGGTTACCAGGAATCTCATTATGAGTTAACAAATGTTGAGGGTATGGCTTGCGTAAGTGCTACAACCATGGCAGCTATTCTGACACCTTGGAAGGAAATTCAGAAAGAGCTTGGATTTGGTAGTTGAGGGCCAAATTAGACTTACCATTGAAATGACCCGGCTGATGTAGACTGTTATTTTTGTTATGAACAATTTGGCATAAGCCTCTGCCCTCAAATAGCAGCAGAACATATTCCTGCCATCCCCAGTGGTCAACTTGGTGAAAGGTATTTGGTTCTGTAATGTTTATTCCATGTTCTGTTGCTAAGGAAAAGGTGATGTAGCCAGATAAAAAGGTGTGAGATGAAAGTTGCGCCATGGAAAGGCTTTCTGTGCAAGCCATCTAAAATAGCACATGCTACCTCTTGACCCTGCTTTATTTTTCTTCCCAGGACCTGTCACTACCTGACATATTTATTTGTTTATGTGTTGTTTGTCCTCTCACAAAAATTTAGGCTTACGAGGGCCAGAACTTTATCTGTTTGTTTCCCTGCTGTATGCTCTTTTCCTACTCAAAGTGGGTCCTCAGTATTTGTTGAATAAACGATGGACAACGTCTTCCCCAGCGGCTTTCCAGAAAACGCAAAGGATTCTTCATGTGCTATTTCTCATACGTATTTCTGACAAGAACTGAAGATAGAATCTTAAAATGTAATCAAGAGAAAAGTGGCTCCAGGTTACAGTGGAATCAAAGCTCATATTTCCTTTAGCTCTTGACAACGAGTGCTGTTTTAAGAACGGCAGCCAGGCAAGAACTCTCAGAGGAGACATTCTGAGGACAGACCTAAATGAAATGATGGAGCTAGAGCACTGAAGTTAGCACCTTGAATAAGATCCAATTTTGAAACTCCTTTTAGAATTTAGTAGCAGGAAAAATGTCGTCTCTCAAAAATAATAAGGACTGTATTAACTGTGTTATGTGTGTGTGTGTGTGTGTGTGTATGTATATATATATGAGTTTTTTTGTTTAGTTTTCTGGTGTTTTTTTGTTTGTTTGTTTTGGTACTCGGAAGCTTAGAATCAAACTTAATGTTTAGTAGATGTAGTGATGCTGGCCTAGGAGATGGTTTTAGCCCTATATTTATTTTTAAAAGCTATTTTTATTTTTATAAATTTATCACAGGTTTCTCATACTACAAACCACCTCAGATTTAGAAAGTGGGTTTGCATGGCATGTCAAGGTGGTGGCCCTGAGGAAACCTTCCTCTTTCTAGTCCCCTACATGGCATGCATTTCTGCCCCTTACCACCAGCCCCTCTGATCCTATTCCTTGCTCTGGATGGGCAAGGAGAGCTCTCCATTCAGCACATTCATCTCCTTCCACTTTCTTGGCTCTGTCACATGTACCAGCCACATATCCAGCAAATCTGATCCTATGCCCATCTATTTAATCTCCCACTGCCCAGCCGAGAGGAAAATCCACAGAGATCCATAAACTCTCCACCCACATTTCATGTCACACCCCCCTCCAAATTTATGCCACAATCATCCTAAATTTCCTGAGTTCTGCAGCCTACCATATTGTTTCCTACTTCTGTAATTTTTCCATTTTATCTACTTGGAAGGTTTTCCTAATTCTTATCCATCTTGAAAATTCCTCTTTATCTGTCTGATGTCTTCAGTCTAGCCAATGTGATTCTGTATATAAAAAGGTATTTGAGGTAATGGCGGCATGGTGGAGCTTCAGGTGATATTCGCAGTCAGAAGAAGTAAACTGGCCAGGAATTCAGACCATTCAGTACTTGGACCAATTTGAGGAATCTTTGATTTACTTATCACTTGCAACAGAAAATGAAAAGTAATGTGGCACAGATAAAACATTCTTCTGGTCATGATAGAAGGGAAAACCATAATTCATATCAGAGGCCTCCTCTCCAGAAGAAAGATATGTAGAACAAGAAAGATCCTCATGGGATAGAGATAGATTACTTTGATTATAGCAGGTCAGACCATGAGCATTCGAGAAGAGGACATTCTTATGATGGTAGCATGAACTCATGAAATAGAGACAAAGAAAAACGCAGAGCAAGAGAAAGAAATGCAGGTCGGAAAAGGTAGTGGAAATCTCCATCTCCTGGGAGAAGAAGCCCAAAACTGTCAGTAACCCAGAGTTCCTCTGCTCAGGATGAACCTACTGCAAAGAAAAGATGAGCTGGATTCTCTCCTTACTCGCACTGGTGGAGCATACATTCCCCCTGCAAAGCTCAGGATGATGCTAGAACAGATTACAGATAAAAACAGCTTAGCATACCAGAGGATTAGCTGGGAGGCGCTAAAGAAGTCAATCAATGGTCTTATCAACAAAGTCAACATTTCCAATCTAAGTATTATTATTTAAGAACTTCTAAAAGAAAATATGGTTAGAGGTAGAGGCCTGCTGCCCAGATCTATTTCACAAGCACAGAGTGCATCTCCAATATTCACCCATGTTTAGGCAGCATTAGTGGCAATTGTCAACTCAAAATTTCCACGAATTAGGGAATTAATCCTCAGAAGGCTAATTCTTAATTTTCGAAAAGGCTATCAAAGAAATGATAAGCAACTCTGCCTGACTACTTCAAAATTTGTGGCACATCTTACTAACCAAAATGTGGCACATGAGGTGTTATGCTTAGAGATGCTCACTTTGCTCCTGGAAAGACCAACAGATGATAGTGCTGAAGTAGCTATTGGTTTTCTCAAGGATTGTGGCCTCAAATTAACACAAGTGTCTCCAAGAGGAATCAATGCTGTATTTGAACATCTTCGAAACATTCTGCATGAGTCTGAAATTGATAAAAGAGTTCAATATATGATTGAAGTAATGTTCACTGTATGGAAGGATGGATTCAAGGACCACCCCACTATCCTAGAAGGACTTGACTTAGTGGAGGAAGATGATCAGTTCACCCATATGCTCCCTTGACTACAATCCAGAATGTTCTTAATGTTTTCAAGATGGGTCCTAATTTTATGGAGAATGAAGAGAAGTACAAAACAATTAAGAAGGAAATTCTTAATGAAGGAGACAGAGATTCAAACACAGACCAAGATGATGGAAGTAGTGAGGAAGAGGAGGAAGAAGGAGAAGAAGAAGAAGAAGGACAAAAAGTGACTATTCATGACAAAACAGAAATTAATCTGGTCTCATTTCATCGTATGATTTATCTTGCTATTCAGTCAAGTTTAGATTTTGAAGAATGTGCTCACAAATTGCTGAAAGTGGAATTCCCTGAAAGTCAAACAGAAGAGCCCTGCAACATGATACTGGATTGCTGTGCTCGACAAAGGACATATGAGAAATTTTTTGACTTATTAGCTGGGAGATTTTGCATGCTAAGAAAAAAAGAGTACATGGAATCCTTTGAAAGTATATTCAAGAAACAATATGATACAATCCATCGCTTGGAAACAAACAAATTGAGAAATGTTGCTAAGATGTTTGCTCACCTTTTGCACACTGATTCTCTTCCATGGAGTGTTCTTGAATGTATAAAACTGAGTGAAGAAACCACCACATCATCCAGTAGAATTTTCATCAAAATATTTTTCCAGGAACTATGTGAATACATGGGTCTCCCTAAACTGAATTCAAGATTAAAGGATGAAACTCTACAGCCATTCTTTGAAGGATTATTACCCCGAGATAATCCAAGAAACACTCGGTTTGCCATCAACTTCTTTATCTCAATAGGTCTTTCTGTGCCACGATGACCTGTGGCGTATTTTTGAGATGGGGGTTTGACAGATGAATTGCGAGAGCATCTCAAAAATATGCCAAAGGTCATCGTGGCACAGAAATCAGATGTTGAGAAAAATAAATCCTCCCCATCTTCTTCCTCTTCAGAGTCTGACTCCCCCAACTCTGACTCTGACAGCAGCTCAGAGTTTCCAGTGAAGAGAGTGATTCTTCATCCACCAGCAGTCGCAGCTCTGCCTCAGCTAAAGATATAAAGAAGAAGAGACAAAGGAAGACCAGAAGTAAAGAAGTAGATAAATTGATCAGGAGCCAACAAACAAATGATAGAAAACATGAAGAAAGAAGACTAGAACATAGGCACCAGGAAACAAGGACTGAGAGAGACAGACGGCCAGAAAAACATGGAGATTGAAATTCAAGAGATTCAAATGGGAGAGATCCCATAACAAAGCACATGTTGGACAGAAGTGTTCCCCCTGAATGAAATAATGACAGTAGAGTTGTGAATGACAAAGATCAGGAAATTCACAGAGATCTGGAGAAAAAGCATGGTGATCACAAAAAGAAAAAAGGAGAAAGAAGAAATTATTTTTCTGAAAATGAAAAGCAAAGACATACAAATAAGGACAGTGAACATTTTAGAAGAAGAGATAGATCAAAGTCAAGGGAAACAGAAAACATTCAGGCTCAAGAAGTGATGAAGATAGATATCAGGATGGTGCAGAGAGGCATTGGGAAAAATCTAGCAGATACACGGAACATTCCAGAGAATCAAGGAAAAATCAGGATTGGTGAAGAGAAAGATCTCCCACAAAGCAAAAATAATTCTACAAAATGACATAAACTGGGCATGCCTTATATTAAGTTGAAACAGATTTTTTTTTTATATTGATCGGTGAACTTTGTAGAGAATTTTTGTGTAAAGTACTGATTGTATTTGTAAATTTTAAAATGTTTTCTTTATAACATGTTTTATAACTGATACATCTCAAGGCCCTCCCCATAAAATTTTTTGAAGAGAGCGTTTCACCAGAAAAGGATGTAAGTCTTGCTTATATTTTGTGAATAAAATGATCAAATACTCATTGAAAAAAAAAATAACAGGTATACGAATGGGCGGTGCCTGTAGCTCAAAGGAGTAGGGTGCCAGCCCCATATACCAGAGGTGGCAGGTTCAAACACGGCCCCGACCAAAAACTGCAAAAAAAAAAAAAAAAGGTATTTGAATACCTACTGCCTGCCTGCAACTGTATCCTGGGGTTCTAGGGCTGTCAAGCTTAATCCCCCATGAGATGCTTTGACTCTTCCTGATTGGATCACTTCTCCCTATGTCTTACCTTGAACTTCTCACATATTCCTCTATTATTTTGCTTCAGTCTATAGCAGGTGTCCTCAAATATGGCCCACGGGCCACATGTAGCCAGCCTAGGACATTTATCCAGCCTGCTGGGTTTTTTTTTTTTTTTTTTTTACCACTGCTGCCTGTCCCGCTTAGCAGCTAACTCATCCCAGGGTCCACAGTTGGGTCCTCCAATGGTCTGAGGGACAGTGAACTGGCCCCTGTGTAAGTAGTTTGAGGACCCCTGGTCTACAGTGTTAGATGGAGATTGCTCAGGTTTATGGATTACTTCCTTTGCTTGACTCTGAGTTCATGGAAAGCAGAAGACATCATTTATTCATCTGTTTCTTTTTTTTTTTTGAGACGGAGCCTCAAGCTATCCCCCTGGGTAGAGTGCCATGGCATCACAGCTCATAGCAACCTCCAACTCCTGGGCTCAAGCGAGTCTCCTGCCTCCGCCTCCCAAGTAGCTGGGACCGCAGGCACCTGCCACAACACCCGGCCATTTTTTGGTTGCAGCCATCATTGTTGTTTGGTGGGCCCGGGCTGGGGATTCGAACCTGCCACCTTAGGTGTACGTGGCTGGCACCTTAGCTGATTGAGCCACAGGCGCTGAGCCTATTCATCTGTTTCTTTAGGGTACAGAAGCAGGCACACAGTGGGGGTTGATATGACAAGCAGAAAGAGCCACCTGGATAGGACCTTTCACATAGCAGGTGCTCAGTAAATACTTGTTGAATGGAAGAAAAAATATAATTCAGATATACCCAGTGACTGGGTAAGAGAAAGAAAAAAGTGGTGGATGAGATGTGGGCATGTATGAAAATCACGTTTTGGATGAAGATGTAGTGACTGAACCTTTGAATGTGTATTTAATCTGAGTTAATAAACATTTCTTGCATATCAGCTGTAAATAGGCAAGTGGATCAAGTGGCTGAGTTTTGAGGAATAAGGCGGGCATGATGCAAGACTGTGAAGCACTACCGTATTACAGGTGTAGACTCTGGGTTTATATCCCAGTCTCAGCTCCACCATTTACCATCTGTTTAACTTTGGGCAAGTTACATATTCTTTTAAAGCCTATTTCCTATATCAAAGAAGAATTAAAAAAATTGAATTTATAAGTGTTTATGAGTTTGAAATGAGACAAGTCATCCAGACTGTAAGGTACTTGGTAATGATGCTATATATGTTCACTATCAATAATGGCCAGATAACATATCAAGATGACACTATAGATTTATCTTCAAATCAAAATTAAAAGACACATTAACTTCTTAGGTATAAAAATGTTCACCAGTCCCCACCAATATTTAAGTTGAGCATGTAAAATCATGAAAATTTGGCTTCTTCTGACTCATTGACATGGAAATACCCTTTTTTTGGCCCAGTTTTTCCTGTCTGGTACAGTTGGTCATGAGCCATTCAGTGGCAAATTCCTTAGATTTCCCCTGTGCGCTCTGATCTCTTCTCTCAGCAAGCTTGTTCATTTCTGTTCATTCACAATGCAAGTTCTACTTATTTCCAAAGAGGGCCCAAGCAGACTTCAACTCCTACAGCCAACCATGTTGTCCGTGCAGTTCTTTGGGCAATTAATCATGTACTGCCCTGTGACAAATCCTCCATTGCCTTGAATTGCTATGTAAATCTTGTATTGGTTTAGCTTTCTTCAGGCCAAAGTCTTCTAACCAGGATTGTAAATTACCAGGCTACCTTGGAAGGAGAACGAAGAAAGTACTTCGCCGTGTATTGCAGGACACCAACTTAACAAGGTAGAAATAGGCTTGGTGAGAAGAATTGACTGGCTATCACCAAAGAAGAAACAGGACTTGTTCCATTCAACTTCAAGCTGTAAAGAAGCAGGAGCCACAGAGAGACCCTTGATCAAGGAGTGGAAAGTCTCTTGACCCCAAAATAAATCTGAGGCACATAGTTGTGCCTGTTAATAGTGATGCAGAGCTGAAGTTCAATTTAAAATGTGCTTTCTAGACATTGAACTGCCCAAGAAGATACAGCATTTCCAGAAGGTTGAAAATTACTGGACTGAAGGGCCTGTTGCTCCCTCACTCATGTCTTCTCTATTTGCTTCTATACTGTTAATTTTCTAGGAACAAGGATGTATTCAGTCTGATCTTATATATTCCATACAGTATAGCCCGGTGGTAAAAACACTACAGGTACTTAATAAAGGTCTGTTGGAGTGATAGAGTGGCCCATCCTGATCCCTTTACCCAACAGGGCACAATGACAAGAGAAGGCAGCAAATCCTCAGAATTAGGATAATTATGGATAATCGTGGTACCTTGGGTCTGCAGCCCTTAACTTTAGCTCGAGACTTTAAGGGTACAGCTGACAAAGCTGAAATCATCACCTTTCATATTTGTGGACCATACTTCTCCAAACAACATTTTTATCTCACTGGAATTTCAGAATGGTTAAGGAATTTACCTAAGGCCATACAGCTAGTAAGGGGCAGGCAACAATCAGATCTTCTGATTTCTGTCCCTGACCACAGAAAAGTTTTTCTCATGAACACTCACAGATAGCCAAGTCCACAGAGAGAAGGATGGAGCAGGGGCACGGATGGAGAGAAAGGTCATAAAAGGTCTCAGCATCATTTCCGCTCTGCGCAGGCATCTAGCTCCTCAGGGAGGACTCACTACCATTTTCCATTTGGCTAATCCCAAATTTCTGCTGAGCAAGGGGACCAAGTTATTGTTTCTTCCCAAAGGAGGTATAAAGAGTTCAACATCTGCCTTACAGTTGATCTCTGTGGAGGCCTGTCCACCAGCCAAAGCCTTCTCCAATCCTTCCCGCTAGTCCCAAGGGCCACAGAACAGAGAATGAAGGCTTTAACTGGGGCCTGTGGAGCTTCTGATTGGGTTTTAACTGGGGCCCAGGAAGCTTAAGGCTTGTGGCCTCAGGCTGCAAGTGGTAGCACCTGCTCGTGGGCAGGAAGCCAGCCACCAAGCAGGCAGCCTTATCTTATTGATTTATTCTCAGTGTCTGAACTGAGAACCTGCCTCCTCGACCTGGGCCAAATCTCCTCTTAGCTACTATCATCACTCCCTCCCTCCTCGTGGCTACCATAGCCACAAATGGCCCCTGGCTTAGAAACACTACATATGCTCTTCTAATTAACAAGTGATGCTGCGTCTCACAGCTACCATGGCAGTAGTTTTGAGGCTGCCTCTGTAGAGTGAAAAGCAGGTGACAAGCAAGCCTTTTGTCTTTCATGTGCCTCTAGACTATGATATGCCCCGATAGATAATCCAGGCAGCTATGGGTCTCTCCCTTCAGCGAGGGATGTGACATGCGTCAGGAAAATGAGATGGCTCCCTCTTCATTTCAAGAGCTTGCTCCTTGCCAGACATAGTAACCAGGTGGCTTCCTTTGTCTGATGGATGTACAAAGGTGAGGCACATGTCCCAAAGCTGCCCCCAGAGTGGCAGCATTTCTCAGGGAGGTAACTACTTATTAAAAGATCTGTGCCTCCTGGTCTCAGCATGGCTCTGAATTTATCCTGTAGCCTTAGGCAAGTTGCCAAACCTCTCTATACCTTTGCTTCCTCAACTGTAAAATAACAGTTCTGCAGTTTGTTAATAGTCCTGGGGAATAGTTAATAAAGTGAGTTACATTATACAGAAGTAAATATTAATTGCAACTGACAGTGATGATGGTTTTGCCAATATAAAATCACTGTAGGAAAAAAAAAAACTTGCCTGATTTTTCTGAATGATTTCCATAAAGTTGGCTTGACTCTCAGATGATATTATGGAACCATTACACAAAAAGACTGATATTTTTAATTTATTCTCTTAACTTATACTACTTTATATGTGTAAGGGATACCATCAATATACCATTAGTCACAGTTGAGGAAAAGCTATCGATGAGGGCATGTCAGTAATCTGCAGCATCACTGCTATGGGCATATCAGCATGGCAAACCAATCAGGCTGTTGGAGGAACATTCTACTGCAGAACGCAGTGGTTATAAAAGGGCTTCCTAGACCAGGATTCCAGCAAACCCTGGAGGCTGAATGTCCAGTTCTGGACAAATGATGGCAGAACTGTACTTCCTGAAGAGAAACACATACAAGAAGTTCAAAAGTCTCTTGTCTCCACTTTTCTTAAAGTTCAAGAAAACCTATTATTCCTGAATTTAAGTTAAGGCATTTCCTCCAAAGCATTCATAATCATTTCCTGAGAGTACCTTGTGCATTGTGAACACTTCTTTCCTGAACACTGGTGATATGAAGGATGAAAAGGACATGATGACTGCACTCAAGGAGTTTCCAGGGCACCTAGAAAGCTAGAGAAGAGGCAGGCTGTCTTGGTACAGGGCAGCATATGCTCTGGAGAAGTGAGCCCAGGGCTCTCTGGGAGAGACAGAGGAGCATTTAAAGGCAATCGGAGCAGGACTTCTAGTTAAAGATGGCCCATAAGCTCTCTCTTTCCTGAGACCTAGAAGAGAGAGAATTGATTACAACAAGTGATTGTAATAGGAGAAAATTCTGATATAAACCCACAATGATGTGCAAATGAGAATGAGTGCCCTCAGTCGAAAGACTTAACAAATCTATGGAAGAAAGAAAGTGGGTGTCAGAGAGGTATTAGGGAAGCAGGATGGAGATGCTATTACCCAGATGGCCAGAGGTGGAAGGTGAGAGAAGAGAGGAGGGAACTTATCACTGAAAAGTGAGGCTCAGAATGGCTCAGAAGTTGGAACTCAGGCCCAACATAACTGAAAGCCAGTGTGATAGGCTACAGACACAGGAATCATTGAAAGACTCTTAGAGATGAGAATGCCCCCTTCCCTTCCAGCATATTTGGCCACTGAATATCAATCTTCAAAATAAATCAGGGTGTCCTTCAAAGTTTTGAATGGCCCCAGAGAGCCTTCTGGCACTTAAAAGTCCTTTACTCCATCACCCTTATGCTGTGGTTCTCAACAGTGATTTTGGCCCTCAGAACCATCAGTAGCATCTGAAGAAGACATTTTTAGCTGTCAGGGAGGACAACAAACTTGGGAGAGGCACCACCAGCCTCTGCAGATGCTGGGGATGCTGCTAAACAGCCTACTATGTGTGGGAGAAACCCACCCAACAAGGAATTATCTGGCCCTAAATTTCAATAGTACCAAGGTTGAGAAATTCTGTTGTAAGGTAAAGTCCTTTAGTTTACAAAGCCCATACCTATAAACTCTAAGAAGGGCTCCATGTCCATCCCAGCCATGTCCTGTTTCAATCCTTGAGGATCTA
Organism: Galagoides demidoff; assembly: GCA_963574575.1. Classification (NCBI taxonomy): domain Eukaryota; kingdom Metazoa; phylum Chordata; class Mammalia; order Primates; family Galagidae; genus Galagoides; species Galagoides demidoff. The sequence continues at coordinate 12,746 of CAUYQV010097396.1, forward strand.
CTTAACCAAGGGCCTGGCCAGTGCCGGGTACTGTAGGAGGCGCTTCCTGGAGATCCATTAAGTGGTTGCTGGGAACATGGGGAGGAAGTGTGTTTCAGTACTTTTTTTGAAAAACTCTGAACCAAATGTTTAAAAAGAAGAAGAAGAAGAAAGCATGAAAATTAAAAAAGCAAAGAAACAGCTGTAATATGCTGAGTGAAAAAGGGCCTTTCAGAATTGACTACAGTACCAACTGATGGCCAGCAGAGGGCAGCTGGGGCAACAGCGCAGGAGACCAGTACTTTCTGCCCTCCAAGGAGGCAATTCCAAGAAGACATTATGGGAAGTCAGGAGTTCAATGGAATTAAAAGCATGAAATAAAGAAGACAGTTGCTCACTGGCTCCAGGATAATGTGGGTTTCACCTAGTTAGGAGATGAGATCATAGAAGAACCAGGGAACCCAGAGCACTGGGGCCTGAGAGGTAAGGGGCCAGAGTGGGCATGGGGCTTGGGGTAAGAGACCCCAGCCCATTGCCAGGTACTATGTTCACCACAGAGCAAGGAGGAATAGGCCTCCCAAATACCTTCAGTGGCAACTGGGTGTTAGCAGGGTTTCCCCCTCCTCCTCTCGGCCTCTACTTTGCTTACTTTAGGTCCAGTGCCTGGTAAGGCAATCAGAGGACAGCTGAGAGGACTGACCTGCAGGCGTGCTGTGATGTCAGACTGTATGGAAGAGGTAAATTCAGAGCTGGAGGAGAATCTAGCTTTGGTGGGAATTAGGCTATTCTATGTGTGAGCTCCGGCCAAACAGTTCCTGGTGACCCTACAAATCTAGCATCACACTCAATAGCTCCTTGAAAAGTCATTCTATAGTTACATTTTTGCAGAAATGAAGCAGCAAAGAAGAATTATGACATATCTAGAGGAGTTGCAGGGAAGATCTGGAATTATTCTGGGCCAATAAATGTAAAATTCACTCCAGGATCAACAAACGGGGCTATCTGATTGTATTTATTTTAGTTATTACTGATTATAGTTGCATACTCATTCTCCAAGTTTATTTCATGGATATCTGTTTAGAATCAGGTCTGAATGTTTCAGAAATCTCACTTATTTGTGGTGTATATCTAGCCAAGTGGGCAATGAGGAGAAGGTCTGATGCCCAGGAACTTGGGCTGGAGATGGTATAACTCCCCACCATCCTTATAGGGCACAAAAATGCTGGCCTGATCCAGAAACCCAATAAAAATGTAACACAAAATTCAAACTACAAGTGTGGAACATTCTGGTTTATTTTCTATTTTCAAAAATACATTCCACCTGTTTTCTATCAAAACCAGAAACAAATAACCATCTCACACCCCAAAAAATAAATAAATAAATAAATAAATAAATAAATAAATAAATAAATAAATAAAAGTGGAGAAAGGAACCATACATTATTTAAATGCTAGGCATTTGCTTTGGGTTTTAATCCTCAGAACAGCAAATTGAATTAGTATTATTACACCGTTTTACAGATGAAGAAACCAAGGTTCTAAGATATTGCTGTAATAATCTAAAACATTTTTATTAAGTGTCTTCTCAGGAACTGAGATATTATATATTCTGGGAGAAAGCAGATAAGATGACAATTTTTCCTCTATAGGATCCAGACATTTGAACTGACAACTACATACTAGAAATACTACAGAGGAAGTAGAAACATCTGGGATCTGCCTGACGGAGTCAGGGACAATTTCACAGGGAGATAATGCCAGCTGAGTCTTAAAAGAATAGGGGTTTTTCAGTTTTCTTGCCTACCTGATACTATTATCTTGTGCTGCTGTAAAGTGATACCTTCAATTTCAATGGAAACACCCTGAAGATTAATTAGAACCCAGTTTATCAATTTAAAATAGAGCTTGATATTGTCTGATGCATTCTAGTGTCTACTTACTGCTGGTGGAGTTCTGCGGCCCAGCGGGAACCCTTTTGGGATCCTCAAATGAGACAAAACTGATAAAATAGCTCACCAGCTGGGTGCCACCACTGGCTTCTTATCTGGCAACTGCATTTACCAGAAACAATTGAGGGGGGCACAATTGAGCCACCTGTATCTTCCATCTGTCCTAAGCTGCTGCCACCTTGGGTGTAAAGGACCCTCTGTCCTTCACTGGTGGGTCTCAGGCCAGCTCCCCTGTGGTCCTGACTGAGTAGCCCCTCTGGAGTTGATGTTTAGAGGATAGTCAAGGAAGAGAGGCTAACATCAGCGGAGAATCACTCAGGTCTACGATGACAGAAATGCTCTAAGATTTCTCCCATTGTGATTATTCCCTTTCAAATATCAGTTGAAGCTAAAAGGAAAAGTGAGGACTGGGAGTGAGGGAACAGATTTTAGTCTTGAGTATTGCATGGTGACAACTGCTGCCATCACAGGGCTGGCTCACCATTGTGTTATTAATCAGAAGAATATTCACTGTCACATCACATCTCAAAGAATTTCAAAGCATACTTTTCACTGCACTGAATTACTTTGAATAAAATGTTAATTCATATGTACTCTAATTCCTTGTAAAGACTTTTCAAAAATCAAGCATTGTCAGCCACAGGAAGTCAGTGCATGAGCAGCAGCTACATGGTTAAAGGTGGCTCGTGGACTCTGGCTCTAGAGAAACAAGAAAAAAATTTTCCTTGACTTGCCTGGAGACCTTACAAAATACTAATATAGAGGGTTCATAATAAGCAATATAGTTCATTTTAATTAGGATCCTACAATCCTAGAAATTAAGTTAGAAAAGATCTATTAGGTCATCTGGCCTCTCGCCTTCCCCATCCCCTGTTCAATGCAGGATTGTTCCCTGGGGTCTTTTCACAAATGCATGGTTCAGTCTAAATTTAAATGACTGCAACTATGAGGTCTACATCATTCCCCTTGGGAAACTATTACACAGTCTAATGGATTTTGCCATGATTATTTTTTCCCTCAGAGATTCAGCCCAAATTTCTCTTTGCTTGAGTTTGCTCATTTTCCTCATTATATACCCTCAGATTCAGAAAAATCACAAAAGTGATGGTGAGAATGACCAAGTCTCTATTTTCTACTCTTCAGCATAAAGATGGAAATCAGCCCAGACCGCTTTCTCCGTTTCATATTTTGCAGTGAACATTTCTAACCTTTTTCATTCCCGGAAGACATTCTCTTTTACTCATAAAAGAATCCCCAAAATCACAGGGCAGGGGGCAGTTGTGAATTTCAGTGGGGATGGAGCATTTGATGTGATGCATGCCACCCTACCTTGTCTGACCCCGCCATGTAAACAACAATACATTTGCTTGCCAAGATGTGTGATGTTGTCTGAGCTTTAGGACAGAGGAAATCATTCTGGGAGATGGATCCTAAGACTTTATCTTCCTCAGCACTGTTTTACCTGGTCCATGTTACATTTCCTTGGATGACACCCAAAGCACTTTAAGTTGATGAGGTAAATGAAGAGGTTTGGATCCTTTTTATGTCATGTATGTTACATATGGGCACATGCGTACAAGAGAGAAGCAGCAGCGCCAGAAGAAGGAAAGGAAGCAGAAATAGCAGCAAGGCTACAAAAGAAAAAAATCCACATTCACAATCCCTTATTTATAAGGAGATTGAATCCTATGCATGGTGAGAATGTGACTCATTAGAAGTCCTTAATTAAAGAAGAAGGCCTCCCTGGGTGATTTTATTACCTCAGGTTTGTTTTTGTTTTTATTACTATTACACGTGCTATGATACGAGAGAGACAGCAAAGCTCTGCTCTGAGAGAGCATCATTCTTCTGAGCAGCACATTACACTGGAAAAACACTAATGAATTCAGAGCACAGCCAGGACTGAATTGCAGCTTTGCTGTCCCACGGCAAGGGTCCCTAACTGCAATTGCCCTGACTTATTACAGCAGATGGCAACTTAGGCTGAGTGAGACAGAGGGAAAGGAAATGACTCTCAAAGTGTGATTTAATGATAGAAAGGGCCTAGTGTACATGGGACTGTACCTGTTTCCAAGGGCAGGTCATTCATCCATCCATTCATTCATTCTTTTATTCTTTCCATCTTCATTTTCTGTGTGCTCCTCTGGTACCAGAGACGGTGTTTTGGGCTGTTGAAAGGAGACGGCAGGTCATACATCAGCACTTTACCAGGAAACACTTAAACTTCACCCTCCTTTTCATTTGAAGTAAAGGCCAATTTAAAATCTTTTGAAATGGATTACAAAATTCTGTGAAGAAGCATAAAGAGAAAATAACATAATAAACACCCTTCTGTTCATCATCTAACTTTATCAAATCTTAACATTTTGATATATTTGCTTTAGATTTTGTAAAATGTTAACATATTACAACATAATTGAAACCCCTTTAATAGTCGAAGCCCTGAACTCCTCCTCTGAGCCACCCCACAGGTAACCATCATCCTAAATTTCATATTTACTATTCTCACTTATAACCATAGGATTCTTATGTGTGAATTCATAAATAACAAATAAGACTATTTTATATACTTTTAAACTTTATATAAATGATATTGTTACACTTAGTCTTCTATAATTTGGGTATTTAAAAATTCAACATTATATTTTTGTGATAATACAAGTAATCCTACTTCATTCATTTCAGTTTATATACAAAATCCCATTGTATGATTGTTCTACAACTTATTTATTCACTCCTCATGCTCAGTTAGACAGCTTCTTATTTTTTGTGTGTGTGTTCTATTACTACCAATGTTGTAATCAACAGGATTCTATAAATCTCATAGGCAGATTGGACATTAGATTGTGTGCCCAGAAGTGGAATCTCTGGCTCAAAGCGATTGCAACTAGATTCAAAGTGGTGTGAGAAAATTCTCACCTATCTATGTATATCTTTGCTAACACTTTTAAAATTTTAGTTAACTTGATGAATGAGTAATGGTATCTCATGGTGTTTTTATTGTAATTCATTAGTTTCTATGAACCTTGAGCATCTTTTCACGTTTATTTGCATTAATGACTATCAGCCTGTTTTGTCTATTTTTTGGTTTTTTTTTCTTATTGAGTTGTTCTTTTAAAATTCTAGATACTAGGGCTTTATTAATTATTTATATTTCCTACATTTTTTCTTAGTCTTGGACTTAGCTTTAATCTTTGTTTATGGTGACTTTCATTAAAAATAAATTTACATCAAACATAACCTTAATGTAGTCAAATTCATCACTATTTCCCTTTATGGCTTTTGCTTTTTGTGTATTGTCTAAGGAATCCTTCTCTAGTCCTTAAGCCAAAAGTGCTTCACGTGTGTATATACATAATATATGTGAATTTTATATATATTGTATATTTCTGCTTTCACAAAGAGATGTTTAATGAAATTGGACTTGGTTTTTGTGTATGATGTAGTTTTATTGTTCTCTAGGTAGCCAATTGCCTATTTTTTTCCTATTCTATGATATCAAATTTTCACCTACAGATGTAAGTTTATTGCTATTGTTCTTTATTCTATTGGTCTATTTTTCTATTCATGCACCAGTACTATCAACCTCAATTGCTATAACAATGTGATAGTTAATTTTATGTGTTAACTTGAATGAGCTAAAGCAGGGGTCCTCAAACTATGGCCTGCTGGCCACATGCGGCCTGCCTATGACATTTATCTGGCCCGCTAGGTATTTTTGCTGCCGCTGCCTGTCTTGCTTAGCAGTCAACTCATCTCAGGCCCATAGTCCGGTCCTCCAATGGTCTGAGGGACAGTGAACTGGCCCTCTGTTTAAAAAGTTTGGGGACCCCTGAGCTAAAGGATACCCAGATAGGTAGTAAAGCATATGTCTATTGTGTCTGTGAAGATGTTAAGAGATTAGCATTTGAATCAGTAGATCAAATAAATAAGACCACCTTCACCAATACAGGGTGGCTCATCCAGTTTGTTGAGTGCCTGAATAAACAAAACACAGAGAGAGGGCGGATTTGCTCTGCTGAGCTAGACTAGACCATCCATCTTCTGCCATCCAGCATCTGCACTCCTGGTTCTTAGGCCTTCAGGTTGGACTGGAACTATACCACTAGCTTTTTTGGGCCTCTAGCTTATAGACAGCTGACTATGGGACTCCTCAGTCTCCATAATCTCATGAGCCAATCCCTCATAATAAATCACTTTCTATATACCTTAATATATCCTATTGCTTCTTGTTTCTCTGGAGAACCTTGATTGATATGACACTGGAAGAAGTCTGATGACTGGTAAGTCTTCCTTTGTTCTTTTTCAAAACTGCCTTTTGTCATCCTTTGTCTTTTGCTCTTCCATATAAAATTTTGCATCAGTTTATCAAATTCCATGAAGGAACCAATAGACTAGTGCCAGAACTCTGAACATTTGAGCTGGCTCATCTTTGCTGTGACTGATATTATTGTCTGAGGCACGAGAGAAAAGCTGACATATGCTAGGTATGTATATACACTGACTCATTTAAACCTCACAACAACCTACGAGGTAGGGACTAGTTGTTATTCCCTTGTTCTGATGGATGAAACTGGGTATGGGTGAGATTAAAAATTTGTCCAAGGCCCCAGGGTTATTTCAAGGCACAGCCAAAGTACATCAGCTTAAATCCATTTTAATCATATACCAGGGCTTACCTGGACATCCAAAAACTTAAAAAATATTTTGTACTTATTGACAAGTAATTTAAAATTATCATCCTCTTCATTTTACCAAATATCCTTTGTCTGATATCCTGTACAATGTTCACTGCAGAACAGAACTTAAAAATTACTGACCCTCCCTGGATGAAAACTCCTTCTTCCACTCCCACCCCACTCCTGTCTATTAGCTCTTTCTCCTGTGCCTGTCCAGGTCAAGCAACTGGAACACACAACCAAGAGGCGCCGGTGAGGTCCTGGTCTTATTGAACACTCCTTTGCACTCAGCAGGCCATGGTGCTGCATTAGTGAAAACCAATTCTAAAGATAAAATGGCTTTTTAAGCCTGTGGTTTCTGGGATGCTTAGTAATACCTTCATTTCATTTTGAAAAGTGAGTAGAGGTATGGAAGTGAAGATCAACACAGCAGAGATCTCTCCTGCCTATGGCAGTTTTTGCCAATGCAAAATAGTAGCATGCACATGTTCCAGGAAATCCGTAAAAAAAAAAAAAGGTGTAAATGCTGGCTGCATTGAGGATAAGTCTTCAGGAGCTTACGTGGAAAGTCATCAGATAAGAAAACACTGGTTAGGGGCAGTCAAGGAGGACAAAGAGGAAAGCATGTTATGAAGAGATAGTCATCCACCCAGGCTACTGTTTGGAGGACAGACCCTGTCTGTGATTAGCCCTTTTCAGTATCTTAACTAGGTCACCAATGTGCTCAGTAACTTTGAGCAAGTCACTCCAGATAGCCTGGTTATCTCAGCCTCCTTATCAGTAAGAGGAGGCTCCCGATGGGCTTTCACTAATGGAAAAGCCATGGTCTAAAGAAAAAGCACCAGCTGATTAGTGGGCTCTGGCCCTGCTGGGATACCTCCTTACAGAATTAGGTAATTGACTCTGGAGTCCCCCACAGGGAGCTTATGTACTGGGAGCTGATCTCCCACTTTTTCTCCACTCCCTTGTATTGCAAAACAGCCCTGCCAAACCAGGTAATTTCCCCATAGGCCAGTCCTTTATCTCTAAGGTGAGATCATAGTGCGGCCAGCCTAAAACAGGACAACAGATGTGAAGGCTAATGTGAAATGCTCTTATATGAGCACCTACAACGATTAGAGCAGTGGTTCCCAAACTTCCTAATGCCGCGACCCTTTAATATTGTTCCTCATGTTGTGGTAACCCTCCAACCATAAAATTATTTTTGTTGGTACTTCATAACTGTAATTTTGCTACTGTTACAAGTTGTAATGTAAATATCTGATATGCGGGATATATTTAGGCAACCCCTGTGAAAGGGTTATTCGACCTCCAAAGGGGTCACGACCCACAGGTTGAGAACTGCTGGATTAGAGGAAGGTGATGACAGGAAGTGGGATTGGGTGGGAGCTCCCTAGTGGTCTTGGCTCCCTCCCCTTATGCAGCTGCATGGGCTGGAGAAAGACAGCCAAGAGTGTTCTGCCTTGGAGGAACTGCGGGGCTGGCCAGAGGCCCCAGGAAGGACCCGGTCCACCCCTGCTGTCAGGAATGAAAACATTTCCTACTCATTTTAGTATTAGTGAGGTAATTATTGTGCATGTTTGCGCACATGTGCCTTATTCTCATCCTCTCTGCATTCCTCCTCCAAGCCATGTGGTTCCCTCTGCCTTTACCTTCCTCTAACTACAGGGTGTCAGAGCTTCCTTTCCCTCTGCTTTGCATTAGAAGAATTGTCTTTAAATATACAAACATGAAGGAAAGCTGATGAGCAAAAAAAAAAAGTCCATGCATACTTTTTATGACATCTGACACCATAGATAAGCAAAAAAGTCCTCATAAAATCAGCACGTATCCTGTGGGCCACAGGTTGGACACCCCTGCTCTAGAAGGATGGGACATATTAAGTGGATTCACTCCCTAAAAGGACTTTTTTCATTAGTGGCAATCACAACTATGCACGCACACACGTAAAACTAACCAGATGGCCTAGAGCATGATGTCTCAGAAGGAGTAAATGCTTGGGTCCTGAGGAAGGGACATGGCAGGGGAAGCACCCTGCAGGAGGAAGGGACTTTAAGCCCTAAAGAAGGAGTGTGCAGAGTTGAAAGTGAGGGATCTAGAGAAAGAAGACTGGAATGCAGTGTTCACAAGGAGGGGTAGCAGTAGACATAAACTGGAGGGGAGGGCTTTCATGGTGGAATTAAAGGTAGGTCACAAGGAGTCATTGAAAAATCTAAGAGAAGGGAAGTGACTATTAGAGTAGCATCTTTGCAAAGGGATTGAAGAGAGAAAGCCATCACCTCATTGAGAGACCCTCCGTCAGAGAAGACTATGAAAATAGATAAATTTTAAATTTTATCTTTATCTATTTACTTATTTTTCAGAGACAAGGTCTCACCGGGTCTTCCAGGCTGGCACCATCAGGGCTCACCGTGGCCTCAAACGCCTGGAGCTCCAGCAGTCCTCCTGCCTCAGCCTCCTGAGTAGCCGGCACTACAAGCGCCCACCACTGCCGCTGGACAGTGTTTAACAGATATACTTTGTAAGAGTCCAGGGCGAAGCGGGAACACGGCTGTGGAAGGGGGATTCCTGGTGTATCTGCAGGAAAATGAGACAGGCTAGTGCGGGAAGCGACTGGAAGGAAGGAGGAGCTGAGGGCAATGGAAAGGCTTGTCTTTGTCGCACAGGAAGGGACAGGTCCGAGGTGGCCAGCCAAAGTAGGTAAGACAGAGGCCTCAAAGAGAGAGGCCTGCCTTAAGTCTGGCTCTGCTTCGTCCGCGGAGAGGCCCGGAGCAAACCCTGAGACTGGCGGGAGCCGTGGCTTCGGACAGCCAAGATGGCGGTCACGCTGTGGCCTCAGTAGTTACCGAGGTAAAAAGAAGAACAGCAAATGCATGAAAGCACAGGCCAGACTCCAAGGTGGGTGGGAAATCCTGAGAACGGCGTTTTTAATCATTTTAGCCATGTGTGTTAGGGAGGGCCACAAGTTGCCTGCTGGTCAGCGCGTGGGCCCATCCGCTGTCCCGCCTGAGGCCGCAAAGCTTCCTGGGAAAAGGCAGCCCAGAGACCCAGAGGGCGCATGCGCGGATCCTGCCCAGGGCCGCCTAGCTCCGGTACTTTAGAGGAGACCCGGAGGGAAGCAGTGGGATGGAGGGTTGGTAATTGTTGGGGGAAGAACCGTGCTTTGAGGAGCTCCTTGTCACTCTCCACCCCTGAAAAAAATTTACTTAACGGCTTTAAGGAAAGTTAACACTAGGGAAGGTTTTTAAAAACAGGAGCCTGGCCTGCGAGGTGGCTCACGCGTGTAAGCCCAGCACTGTGGGAGGGCAAGGTGAGTGCATCGCTTGGGGACCCAGAGTTAGAGACCTGCCTGAGCACCACAGCGAGAGCTGGTCTCCCTGAAGAATAAAAATGTTAGCTGGGCGTGGTGTTGTGCACCTGTAGCCCCAGCTCCTAGGGGGGCTGAGATAGGAGGATCCCGTGAGCACAGGAGTTTGAGGTTGCTGTGAGCTGTGATGATGCCACCACACTACACATACACCCCACTAAAAACAAAACACTACAAGATGGAACCGGTCCTGGGTAGGTCTGGTGGCAGGAGGGCAACCTCCAAGGAGTTGGTCCTTCCTGGTGAGAATTTTTCTGCAGACCTGGGTAATATCTGGCCTCACACAGTTTCCAAACCAAACAGGTTTTCTGAGCTCTCCCCCACTCCTGGGAAATACCTGCATGCCATGGTGATATCTGGCCTGCTTCATTTTGGGTCAGGGGACTCTCTTTTTAAAAAAAGTTTTAGGTCAACAGAAAGGATGTCTGCTATTCAGTGGAGCAGCCTCATAAGCCAACTTTCAGAAAAAGGGTTTGAAGTCAGCAAGGAACATGAGGAATGAAAGTTATTCCTCAGGTGCCAGGCATGGTGGCTCACACCAGTAATCTCAGGGATGCAGAGATGGACAGATTGTCTGAGCTCAGGAGTTCAAGACCAGCCTGTGCAAGAGCAAGACCTGGTTTCTAAAAAATGGCCAGGTGTTGTGGTGGGCACCTGTAATCCCCCCTACTTGGAAGCTGAGGCTTGGGCCCAGGAGTTTGAGGATGCTGTGAGCTATGACACCATACCTCTCCACAAAGCAAGAGTGAGATTCTGTCTCAGAAAAACAAAAAAAAATGTATAGTTGTTCTAAAGCAAGGAGCATTCTACATAGCTTTCCAGCTCTCACCAAATTCTTGAGGATTCCATCTTGCATGTGCGGTAGCAGATTTCTAACTAGTTACCCAGATTTTGCCCCAAACAAGCATTTCCTAAAGGAGTGGTGTGTCAGCTAGCACCGGGAGCTCAGTTAGTATTTGTCCTTCAAAGCTCTCTGGCCCCTCGTGAGACATGATATAGACATGCCTCCCAGATGGGTAAAAATGCCTTTCAGGTGCGAAAGGATGCATGAACTTTTCACAGACTACACAGTCCAAAATTACTGATGATATAAAAGTATAAAATCCCAGCCCCTGGAGTTTAACTTTGTATGTATACTATGGATATTTTCAAACTAATATGATCCGTGTGCAAATTAAACCTTGACTACTTATATGAGAAGAACTAACATGCCTACCACCAGATGGTTCATGGGATGACCAAGTTAATGGAGGATTGAAAGGGGCTGATGAATATTGACATTACAAACTAAAAAATGTAAATTAGAAGCAATGCTGTAGGCCAAAGGATGGAGAGGGTAAGTATGGAAGTTGATATGAGGCTAATTAGGTTTTGACTACTCGTAAGGAACCAGAACATGATTCATTACAATGGATAGCATTAGACTAAATGTCTGTGTATCCAGCAGTGGACAGGTTTGTTGGTGGGCAGGAGACTAGGTAATAAACTGTCTCTCAGTTCTCCCTTTAACTAGCTGGCAACCCCCTCGCCTGCTTACTGTCTCAAGTGTCTCTATATCTGTCAAATGGTGATAATAATGCCTAACCTGCCTCCTAATGGGGAATGTGAGAAAGAGATGTCACGTTATTATGAAATTAGTAAACACTAGAATTCACTAGTAACCACCTGATGCTGGCAGAGCATTTGCATTCTGGTTATTTAATTCTTACAATAAGGTAGTGGATGAAACCCTGTCAGACGCTGGACTCCCTTTGTGTGACAAATATTTTGGAATGCCCTGTTTACTATTAGAAATGAGATAACAGATACTATAGCTTTAATACACATGACTTTTTAAAAAATATAATTATCTTGAATAAAAGGAAAATAATCCAGAATTTTATAACATGGTCACAAGTGTGATTCAGGAATTCAACTCAATTATTTTACTGCCAATCATTGCCATGACCTTTTCAGAATCCTTGAAGTTATTTTTTTATAATCAAAGACATTTATAGGCCAGGCATAATGGCTCATGCCTGTAATCCTAGCACTCTGGGAGGCTGAGGCAGGAGGATCACCTGAACTCAGGACTTTGAGACATGCCTGAGCAAAAGCAAGACCCTGTCTCTACTAAAAATAGAAAAACTAGCTAGGCGTTGTGGTGAGTGCCTATAGTCCCAGTTCCTTGGGAGGCTGAGGCAGGAAGATCTCTTGAACCAGAAGTTTGACATTGCTGTGAGCTAGGTTGATGCCACAGCACTCTACCCAGGGCACAGAGTGAGACTCTGTCTCAAAAAAAAAAAAAAAAAAATCAGGTCAGTAACACTGGGACATTGTGAGTAGTTCCTCAAAAGTCATGTCTCAGTCTTCTCCAGAAAACCAAACCTACAAAACTTGAGAACCAATATATCAGTGTGATAGGATTATAGCGTT
>CAUYQV010097397.1:0-26420 GCA_963574575.1 Galagoides demidoff
GCCTGTGGTCCCAGCTACTTGGGAGGCTGAGGCAGGAGACTCGCTTGAGCCCAGGAGTTGGAGGTTGCTATGAGCTATGATGCCATGGCACTCTACCCAGGGGGATAGCTTGAGGCTCCGTCTCAAAAAAAAAAAAAAAGATTGACTCTATTTTTTTATTTTGAACCATTAAGAAAAATATTAACTTGTATCATATGAAATTTGCATTTTTGAAGTTCAAAATGGTTGATTACTGGCAATTTCACGTAGCTCAATTATATAAAATTAAACGAGACCTATATTCTACCTCTCTTAATTTAGAACTGTTAACATTTTTGTCAAAGATGCTTCCACTCACTTTAAATGAAATAAGCCATCACATGTCAAGCTGAAATCCCCTGTGTGACCACTCCAGACCCCTGGTCTCTCCCTCTCCAGAAGGGATGTCATCTGAGTTTTATGGGTAGTTCTTTCTTTTTTTTTTTTGGAGATAGAATCCCAAGCTGTCGCCCTGGGTAGAGTGGTAGAGTGCCATGGAATCATAACTCTCAGCAACCTCCAACTCTTGGGCTCAAGCGATCCTCTTGCCTCAGTCTTTCTATTTCTAGTAGAGACCAGGTCTCACTTTTTGCTGAGACTGGTCTGGAACCCATGAGCTCAAGCTGTCCACCTGTCTCACCTCCCAGAGTTATAGATAGGATTATAGGCATGAGCCACCAGCCCCACCTATGAGTAGTTCTTTCATTGTTTCACATATATGTACCAAGATGTCAATCTATTCTGCTTTGTGTTTTTCCTACTCTTTCATATTAATTTAAACCCCTGTTTCCCTCCCCCATTGTCAAGGAGAAGAGGGTTAACTTCTGAACAGCTTCCTCATGCTGAGCCCCCTTAACAAAATTGCAGTCTGTTTCCCTTGATCACCTTTTTTCTAAAAATTTATAAACTATCTTCATAAAATCTAAAGCTCTCTTTGAGGAGTTCTCAAGAGAGCTCAGTGAAGACATCTGTCTCCTGACTCTGTGGCCTATGGAAAGCAAGTGGAGCCCAGATAACCCAAAAGAAACTCAAATTCTCATTTTTTTCCTTCTGTCTTCAACCTCCTCTTAATCTCAACTTCCACCTCCACCAAGAAGAAAATGTATTCTTTTTAGACACATCTGTTCTCCTGTTGTCAGTGAGTCGCTGTTCTGATGTTAATAAAATAATGACATGACCAAATACAGAAAGAGTGAAATGACCTAGGAATGGGCACCAGGACTCGTGGTAAGATAAAATATGGACCTTTCGGAAAAGGAAAATTCTCTCTTCCGCAATTCTAACCAGAGCAGCAATGAAAATAAAGACAGGCAAATAAGACTTTTTAAAAGATAAAAATTGAAAAGAATATTGCACTTGGCCCAAATTCCTCTGTTCAATAGTGTCAGAACGTTGCAAAGTCTTTTTCATAATATTCTTTTATCTGAAGTAGCATCATATCAACTTCCTTTCCAGACCAAATGATTAGAAATTCTTTACCTCTTTCTCAATGTCAAAGTTATAACATACACAAGATTGTGAATGCTTCTTTGTTCAAATCTTAATTTATATACTCATATTTGGGATTCCAACAGAAACGAATCTGTGATGTTAGAATGGGGTAGTAAAATCCATTTTTGCATCTAGGACATAGTTGAATGTTCACTAATTGTCTTCAGGATTCTAGTGTGTTCCCCCTCTTTGTTAGCTTGCTTTATTCTGGAGACATTTGTATCGCAGCCTCCCTTGCCTCCCATTAATAACTGCGCTACAAGGGTGTTATAATCGCTGTTAGAGAGATTCTGCATGAAATATTTTTATGACTTTTCAATATGGCAAATTTAGACATTAAAGTAAATCTCTCTGTCACAATTAATGTTTAATCTGGATTTTTATACTACTAATAGACATATTAGACTGTATTTATTTAAATAAATGCCATTTTCCCCTGGGGTTCTTAGTCAGTGTGATACAACTCAATATACCGTGATGCAACATCTTTCCTAGATGGTGGTTATTCTTCTGTCTAATGGTCATTGTTACCACCGAGATTCCTTGAATAAAATATTCTTTCTTTTTTATAGTTGTTGAAGTCTAGGATGCCCAAGGAGGGACTACTGACTCAAAATGCATGGATAGTCTGGAAACCTTAGCTAAATTTGATCCATAATACATATTTTTTCTTAGACTAGGTCTCCAGTTGAATAAATACCCTCCCTATCTATTTTTCTAGCTTCATTGAATTTTCTTGTTCTATTAAACTTTCCTTGAATATAAAGTCATCCGAACTTTTTTTGAAAAGTTATCAGGTTCTGAAAATACATCAGAAAAAATAAACATATAAAGAAGCTCAGCTACTTCAAATAGAATATTCAAATGGAAGTAACACCAGAGATCATCTCATGTTCTATAATATAAATACAATATGTGCCAGATACCAGGCGCAGGGGCTCACGCCTGTAATCCCAGCACTTAGGAGGTAGAGACAGGTAGACTGCCTGAGCTCACAGGTTCAAGACCAGTCTGAGCCAGAGTGAGACCCTGCCTCTAAAAATAGCTGGGTATTGTGGTGGTCACCTGTAGTCCCAGCTACTTGGGAGGCTGAGGCAAGAGGATCACTTGGACTGAGAGTTTGAGATTTCTGTGAGCTGAGACATCGCAGCACCCTACAAAGGGTGAGAAAGCAAGACTATGTCTCAAAAAAAAGAAAGAAAGAAAGAAATACAATACATGCCATATATAATTTAAAATTCTCTAGTAGCCAATTAAAAAGGAAAAAAAGAAATAAAGTTATTTTTAATATTAATAGTATAATTTCTTTAACCCAATACATCCCAAATACTATCATTTCCATATGCAATCATTATAGAAAATTAATGAGATATTTACATTTTTTGTACTAAGACTTTGAGATCCAATGTGCATTTTACACTTCCAACACATCTCAGGGTGGGCCAGCCCCATTTCAAATGCTCCATAGCAGCATGAGGATATAGGCTATCATACCGGGCGGTAACAACCTAGGCAACTGCCTCCTTTTTATAAAGGTAGAACCTATGCCAAGAGAGGACAGTTGACATAGCTGGGGTACAAGTTAGTGAGTGCCAGAGCCAGACCGAAACCCAACATCCTTTCAGTTCAGTGTTCTTTCAGCTCTGCTATAGAACAAAAGGCAATAGAATTAGTGCTGGGTCTTCAGTGAGATTATGAAGACTCAGTTTAAAATAATAAAAATCAGCTTTAGGTGAGTCCAATATTCAAGACATCATACCAGACTCTTTGTTAAAACAATCTTGTAGCTTAGAGTTTGTTCCCATTTTTAAAATAAGATAACAAAGGTCAGAGATGTTCAAAGTGGCCAAGCTTATATTTGAAATCAGTTCTGTCTGACTGCAAAGCCCGGGCACTGTAATGCCATTTCTCTCCATTCCAAGACCCTCTGAGACGGTGACTCCAACTGTGGTCTCTTTAAGAACCAGTAACGTCCTTGCCACCTGTTAGAAATGCAAAATCGTAGGCCCCATCCCAGACCTACAGACTGCATTTTATCAAGGTCACAGGTGATTCATATGAAATCTAAGACATCACAATGAAATTCCAACCTCTTTATGAATTGAAAGAATTCCTTGGAAAAATAGTCGATTTATATCATGTCAGACACATAATAGATAATCAGAAGTACTTTTTGAGGCTGGGCACGGTGACTCATGCCTGCAATCCTAGCACTCTGGAAGGCTGAAGCAGATGGATTGCTTAAAGTCAGGAGTTCCAGACCAGCCCAAACAAGGGCAAAACCCCATCTCAAAAAAATAGCCAGGCATTGTGGTGAGCACCTATAGTACCAGCTACTCAGGAGGCTAAGGCAGGAGGATCTCTTGAGCCCAAGAGTTTGAGGTTGCTGTGAGCTATGACACCACAGCACACTATCCAGAGCAACGGAGTGCTACTCTGTCTCAAAAAAAAAAGAAAGAAAGAAATATTTTTGGATTGAATTAAAACACAAGAAGAAAAGAACTAGCTTGGATCTTTAAGGCAATAAAAACAAAAACAGAATTTTTAATTAACATTGAGTTTGCAGAGCTGTCTTCAAATTATCTGACATCCTGACACCCACCCCCTTCTTTCTTCATCTCTTCCTTGGTCATAGGTATGTGAACCTTTGTTCCCACCAAATGCATTGAATGACAAGGAAATGCCAATTTCTTTGAGTGGAGGTGTGTGAACGTTACACAGGGAGAAGTGTGACAAGGTCAGGTCTTTTTACCACACAAAAAGGCAAATGCCTCAGCCAAATAGATTTGTCAGATGTGCAGTTCAAGGCAGGATCCGCAGTCACCATGTTCCACCTCCCAAGAGCCCTACTCATTGCTTAAAAATGGGTTCTTATAAACCTAGACCTTTGCATGGAGAGCGCATGATGTGGGTCCTGTCTCAAAGGCTGAATCTACGCGCGAACCCTGTTTAATGAGGCGTTTTCCCCTCTTTTCCCTTTCTTACCCCGGTGGGGCATTACTGGCTACTTCTGTGCTATAGAAAACAGCTCTGTGATCTATGACGGCGGGGCTTCCAAACAATATTTCTTTGTGTCATCCAGGGACCGCGCAAGCTTTGTGTTAAGGAGATGAACAGTGGCATGGCGAAAAAACAGGCTTGGCTTATAAAGAACAAAATCAAGGCTTTTTATGCTGCAGTGGCGGCGGACTGTTTCCGAGATGGTGTCCGAAGTCTCCTCCAGGTAAGGCTGGCTTTCAGCGAATGAGCACGGAGGCACGAGACAGTGAGGGTTCCGTGTTAGTAAAGCTTCCAAAATGAATGTCTGCAGTTAGGCGGCCCAGCAGCAGAGATCAGTGCAGATGGGGAAGGAGTTCATTTTGAATTCTTGGGGATAGGCAAAGCTAGAACAAAGCAGAAAGGTTCTATTACAATGAACTATGAATGATACACTAGAGATGGGAAATGAGGTTGCCTTTGGCCACTGGCACACTTTAGGCTCCTATCATTATTGAAATGCAAATTTGTTCTGGTGGTTGCCGACATTCAGGATACTATTGAAACTTCAAACCGTTTTTCCCCCTCCGACTGCAGATAGCAATGCTCAAGTCAGGCGCTCTGTTCCTTTTTTCTTTTGCAAATGGTGTGAGGGCAGCTACTAGACTCAATAAAATTAATGCATGGCGATCTGGGCGTAAAATCTCCGGATCCTCCTGAATTATTTCCAGAATGTAATAGAAGGTGATCATCCCTACAGCTCGACCTTAAATCTCACAGCTCTCTGGCTTTTCTCCCTTACTCTTTCCTTTCTCCTCGCCCTCCTTACCTCTTCTATCTAAGCATATACTGTATAATCTTTCCCTAGTTGCAATCCTCATAATTTAGAGTGCCAGGGAATCCTTAAAAACATCCAACAGCCCCTCAGAAATTGTAGGGTTTGGCTTCCTACACATTTGGCTTTGATCTGGTCAAAGAGTCCTAATTCTTTGTACATCACCTGCATTTGGTTTTCAGAGTTGCCACATCTAGGAGCGTTAGCACTGAGGACCGTATTCAGGTAACGCTGATGCTCACGCAGGCAGGAAAGAAAAAAATATATATTGGTTAAGCTACAATATCTGGAGATTAAGAGTATTTGATGCATTCCTGCCTCTAATATCCCTTAAGAACACTTGCAAAGTAGCTTGCACAGGCAGAGAAGCCATTTCTGAAAGACCTATTACCCACAACGAGCCTCTTTTCATCTGTTATTAATTTTGCTAAACCATGGAAATAGGTGTTATTGCAAGATGTTGATTTTTCTTTTGAGTCGTGAGTTACTTTTTAGTAGCTCTTTGGTTACATGTATTGGAAGGGCTACACGTTTAATATAAAATTATCATGGGAGATTTGTAAAGGAAGAGCATTTTTAACTTGGAAAGGGAAGACAGACACAGAATAAGAGCAGGGAGAGGAAATACATAGGTATCGAAAAGAAATATTAATCTGGAAGAAATGGCAAAAAAAAGATCATGCATACATTCACACCAATTTCTTCAAATGAACGTAGAATACAGAGGGGTCATGGCAAAAGGCAGGACAGAGTGGTATTAAAGGAAGCACTACCAACTACATTATTTAGGTTTTTATTTTATTTTATTTTTATTATTTTTTTTGGGGGGGGAGACATAGTCTCACTCTGTTACCCCCAGCCAGAGTGCCATAGGGTCATAGCTCACAGCAACCTTAAACTCCGGGGCTTAAGTCATCCTCTTGCCACAGCCTCCTGAGTAGCTGGGACTACAGGCATGTGCCACAATACCCAGCTGATTTTTCCATTTTTTAGTAGAGATGAGGTCTTGCTCTTGCTAAGGCTGGTCTTGAACTCTTGAGCTCAAGAAATGCATCCTCCTTGGCCTCCCAGAGTGCTGGGATTACAGACATGAGCCACTACCCCCAACCTACATGATTTTTTATAAAACCTTCCTTGTATCTAAGAAATTATGGTACACATTACCACATCCTTGTGGAAAGACTACATCCATACTACCACACATTTGCCAGGCGCCAAATGATTGCTCTAAAGAGCTGCCTGCCTAAGAAGAATATACCAAATTGTTGGAGACAAAATTTATCTCAGGGACCTTCCATCACTGCCTATCTCCTCCCACTTGTGACTATTCCCTCTGAATATCCAGCTCTGGTCACTTCTTGCACTGTTCCTAGGACCCAGGAGGGCCTTTCATCACTCCCACTGCTCTCCTTATCTTTGCCCACCAATATCTAATAACACTCCAACACTCAGACCAAATGCCATGTTCTCTCCTGAAGCTGACCATGCAGCCTCAGCTAGAATTCAAGTTTTCTTCCTCTGTGCTTTCATATAAGTTCCTATTGCATTTGTACTTAGATTAGAATTATTTGTATATATCTTGTTCTCTCTGCCATATTTGGCCCCTTAATGCCAAGAAATATACCTGACTTCTCTCCCACCATACCTGACATAGCACTTTGTGATTAATAGGTGCTTCATAACATTGCCAAATTACATTTGATTAATCAGAAGCCGTATCCAGTCATCTAATGAGGAGAAACAAAACTTCTGATGGCTGTTCATAACACTGTCATGAAAAAGGATCACATTTTGGAAACACAGTTCAGTCACTCGTCAATAAATAAGAAGAGATTTCAGTGATCCTTTTATGTAAGAATTTTCCAAACATGAATTTTATTGCTAATGACATTATGGATATAACAGGTGGAAACGAGCTTTGAACCACTAAGTTACAACATGCATAGCAACAGTTAAGCTGACCCTCACTTGATTTTAAATTATTCAACCATTTTAATGAGTGTGTCAGAAGAAATGCAAATGACTGCTAATTTAGAAAAGCTACATTTCTGTCATCTAAAATCCATTTGTGGCTGAGATGATTTAGAACTAATCTTTCTATTTTATGGTTGGGTACGGGCATGAAGGACATGCACTAAAATGTAATCTAATCTTCAGAATCTTCAGAACATTGCTTCCGTGCTCTTTTGGACACGATTTTTCACTTGTAGCGGTAGTTTCCCAGTACAGGGAGGATGACCGGTGTGTTTATGCCCCTGTCTAGGCCTCAGGCTTAGGAAGAATGAAACCAAACACTCTGGTGGTTGGGTATAAAAAGAACTGGAGGAAAGCTCCCTTGGCAGAGATCGAGAACTACGTGGGAATCATACAGTAAGTGATGGCTTTCAAGACATGTTCTTGTTTATAAAGCCCTGACCAGGGCTGTACCTAACTTGTACTTCACAGAACACTGTTGTGCTGGATTAAACTGCCCGAGAAGAGCACATTCCCCTGGTGTTCTGAATTCTCTCCCAAAGTGAAAAAAACATCACTAATAATAGAACTTGAGGGAATCAAAGTGTCAGAGGAGACAGGGTGGGAGAAATGGAGTGTCAAAGAAAAAGGTAAATGTGTAGAGTTACAAACGTAAAATCTATTTACAAGATAAAAAGCAAAGGACCACTAGGTAAGGAGGAATTCATCTTTCGAAACACCTGGAATCTTGATTTGGCGGCTGTGCCCAGTTCAGTCATTGTCTTCTGAGCCTTGGATGATTTGTTTGCTGTCCCAGAGACCCAGATCTCTCTCTGCTGATAGGAGGCCCCACACTCCTTCTCTCCTCTGTGAGCAACTGTGGCAGCGTTAGTTGGTCTGTGCATGGAGTGAGAGTCATAGGTAGTATGTGACAGCTAACATGGATATTTGAAGAGTCTTAGGGCACATTTTTTTTTGTGGTTTTGGCTGGGGCTGGGTTTGAACCCATAACCTCCAGCATATGAGGCCAGCACCTACTCCTTTTTGAGACACAGGCACCGCCCCCAAGGTGACATTCTTAACATGAGTTACCTCCTTTAATTCTCATAAGAAGTCTTTCAAGTAACTATTATCGTTGTTCCCATTTTACAAGTGAAGACACAGACATTAAAAAATTAAACCACATGCTGAAGAATCACAGTTTCGTAAATGACGAAACTGGGATTCCAACCCAGGACCGTCTGAATTCAAAGTTCAAAGTTATGGCTATAGTGCCATCTATGCTGTCTCTAAAAGTGCCTATGGGTATGGACCCAGAATATTACTTGGACTGTTTTTTTCTTTTGAGTGAAAGAAAATAAATTCTACACAGAGGGCGAGCAGCATCCTAGCAAAGTAAGCCTTTCTCCTAGGCTTGAAAACACTTAGCCAGATTTAAGAGGAGCAATGTAGACTATGCCCAAGAGCCCATCTCTTGTGTCAACACCTCTAGATGTGGAAGGTCCTGGGTCTAAGCTCTGACTGCACTCCGATTTCATACTGCAGGATGCAGAACAGGCCCTGAGAGGGATGGCTGCTCTTTAGAGTCCACACTACACAGGGAAGAACTTCCCACCCCTTCAAAACAATCATGTACTCAGTGCTTCCTACAGCAGCTTGTCTCCTCTGCCTCTTATTATAATGCAAATCACATTTATGATTATTTTGGGCACATTTACACAATCTATTAATAAAAGCATTCTTAGTTCCATTGAAAGGAAGTATAAGGAAATAATTTTTACTTTCTGAAATTATAGGCCTTACTGACCAGATAGAAACTCCCTTAACAGTCTATCTAATGTGAGGAGACTATATACATATTAAATGCATGATTTCCCAAATATTTAAAGGCTGAGTGCCATATGCTACCAGCTGGCTCCTGCTGGTGTTGTAAGTTCAGTAGGGTAAGGCTAAACCAGGACATCAGGATCAGAATTTTACTAGACTCAGAAAATAGTATGTGAACATATTTAGAGTCGCGGTCATTTGCTAACCAGATGTTTTTGAAATGGATGAGGTCTGTCCTTTGTCACCCAATGATACAGTTTCATCTTCACCTTGGTAAATAAAAATGGTGGAGGGAAAAAATTAAGTAAATAGAAAGAAATTTATAAATTCTTCAATCAAAGTGTCTGTTATTTGGTACACAATTACCTAGGTTTGTCTGCCAACCTTTCCGCCATCCCATACATTCTAGAAAAGAAAAGGGATGAAAATAATCAAATCCAGTAATACTGAACCAAGGAGGCCACTGGCTTTTACAACCAATTAAACATTGGTCTTCTTGGTTGTAAAGTTCAGTGCTAAGGTGGCTCAGATTTGCAGCCATATAAAACCTAGCTGGACTGATAAAGTTAAATGCCTTTACTACCCTAACAATAGGATCAACATGGAAGGAAGACAATCACAGGCCCTTCCATTTCCCTTTCTAACACTTTGTTGCTTGTGACTTAACATGCAGTACTATTGTTAACACAGGGGTGTTCTATAAGAGTATAGTATTTTACTATTTCATCATTTTTATTTGAATGAAGGGCTTTAAATGTCTGTAATAGTATGAAGTATGTTCTAGTGTAAATTATAATCTATATGTACTAGTTTTCAATGGCTACAATAACAGATTACTTCCAATTTTGCAGCTTAAAACAACAGAATTTCATTTTCTTGTAGTTCTGTGGGTTAGAAGTCTGACATGGGTCTCACTGAGTTAAAATTATGGTGTGGGCCAGGCTGTATATTTCCTTTGGGAGGCACTAGGACAGATTTCTTGCCTTTCCTTTTCCAGCTTTAGAAGCTTCCCTCATACAGGCATAGCTAAGGCCGCCTTCTTTAATTTCTAAGTCCAGCAATGACCAGTCAAGTCCTTCTCACATCATGTTACTCTGACCTCTTCTTCGGCCTCCTAATTTCACTTTTGAGTACCCTTGTGCAGTCCAGAATAATCTCCCCACCCCAAAGTCCTTAAGTTAACCACATCGGCATTGTGTCTTTTGTCATTCAAGGAAACATATTCACAGGTCCCAGAGATGAGGCTGCCTTCAGGGGCTGCCATTGGACCTAACCTAACAGAATCTGAATATTTTTATGTAGAGCACATTGATTATGCTTTGTAATCAAGGACAATTAAAAGCAAGATTTGTGGCTGAGGATTTTGTTTTGTGGCAACTGGTATCGGAGTGGAGCTGTTTTGTTAAGGTAGAGATTGTTTATGGTTTGAACTGTGAGTAGATATTCACATTGCACTAAACTCATTCATATCATTATCTGAAAATTCAGGTTGACTTTGGCTGTAGGAACATGTTTACATGTGGTGAAACAACCACAAACTGCATTGTTTCCAGGGGAGGATGACCTATTGGCAAGAGGTCCTAGGATTCAGGTCAATGGAAGATTGAACAAAGGAACTCTCAAGGAAAAATTTTCATATGACTCAAATTATTAATTGGCGAGCTTCCATCTTAGGAGCAGAAAAAACATATGCTAGGAAAAATAGAATTTCTTTCTGTTCTAGATAAACTAATCTCATTGAATTGGATATAGAGAAGGCACAAGTACCATCTTCAACTAGACAGTGTTGCCATGAAAAAGTGTTTCTTCAATGGCCTGTCCAGAGTCAATGATAAAGTTCCATTGGAGACATTTTTAACCATGAACCTGGTCTCAGAAATGTTTTATAAGGAGGCCAGGCACAGTGGATTATGCCTGTAATCCTAGCACTCTGAGAGGCTAAGGCAAGAGGATCCCTTGAGCTCATGAGTTTTAGACCAGCCTGAGTAAAAGTGAGATCCTCATCTTTACAAAAAGTAGGAAAATACTTTTTGTGTGGGTAAGAAAGATACTTTTGTGTGGTGGCACACACCTGTACTTCCAGCTACTGTGGAGGATGAGGCAGGAGGATCACTTGAGTCCAGGAATGTGAGATTGTAATGAGCTATGATGATGCCACTGCACTCTAGTTCAGGTGACAGAGTGAGACCCTGTCTCAAAAAAACAAGAAGAAAAACAAAAAAAAAAGGAATGAAATGTTATAGAAGGAGTTCTTCTAGGAGAGGTTGGCTAATATTAGTATTTCCAGTGGGTCTTGGTAGTCTATAAACTCTTTGTTATAAACACATTGTTGATTATTTTGCTTATTTATGAAATATTCAATTATTTTGAAAATATGTGACAAGCTCTTAATCAAAATTCTAGATGATAGTATTATTGGAATAAATTGGTCACAGAGTGAATAATTTAGTTACCTCTACCCAGAATATATTTTTAAAAGTCACAAAAAGAGAACAAACAGAAATGGTGTCAGCTCTTGGCTATATTTTAAAGTGAATTTTAACAATTGCATTATATCAAAATCCTAGAAACATGTTTAATATTAAAACAAATCTTGAGGATTAAAAGACCTGTTCAAAACACTAACCACTCTGCTTCTTCCCCTTGCAGTGATGCATTTGATTTTGAGATTGGCGTGGTCATAGTCAGAATCACCCAAGGGTTTGACATCTCTCAGATTCTTCAGGTTCAAGGTATGTACTTTCTTTATTCAACCAACATGCATTTTTTGAAAACCTACCTTGTGTCTGACATTGTTCTAGGAGGTGAGGCTAGAGCAGTGCTCAACATAGACAAAGCTTCCTAACCATGGAGTTTCCAATCTAGTGCCAGCCCATGGGACATACTGTTCCCCCAGGATTTTCACCATTCCTGACACAAGTACCCTTTGACTTGCTAAGCAGAATTATAGAGTAATTCAAGGTAGTCATCAATTATTTTTCTTATCACAAAGTCTCAAAGCCAGCATCAAGGAAAATAAACACCTTCAGTCAAATAACCTGCCAAATTAATTTCTGCAAGATGTTTCAGAAAATGAAGATTAATTTTTTCCTCGGAAAAACATGTATTTTGCTTTTAAGAATCTTTGAACTGGTTTGTAGCTAACATGGAAATGAGCCTGAATGTATCATGCTGTGAATCGCTAATTTAAGTCAGAGGCAGAAACACTAATTCAGATTAGTGGCTCTGTTTTCTCCCCGTAGAGAACTGGTATACTTCCCTCCTCGTAGAATTTAAACATACTCTCTCATGTATAGAATAAAGAACATATTTAAAGAGTTACTTGAAGATTAGAACAGGACACAGATTCATGACTTACCTGGTCAACTGAACTTCATAATAGAGTTCACCTAAGACGCGACACTAAGCCAAAGTGTACATTTTGAGAGCCTGATATATACAAGGCATAGTGCGGCGATAAGTATGAGGTGGATAAAGATCAATAAATTGTGCCTGTACCCTTAAGAGACTCATGGCCTGATAAGGGAAGTAGATATATTATTAGTGTAACAATAGGTATAAATAAGGAATTAAGAAAGAAAGGATACCTAATGCCAAAAAAAGATCTTTCTGAAGGGAGTTACCTTTGATTTGAGATATTGATTGCATAAGTAAGAACTAATTAGGCAAAGTTGAGGAAGAAAAAAATTGGAGAGAGTTGGCAGAATGCATTCCTAGCAAAGAGGAAGACATTAGCCAAGGTGAAGACATGGGATTATGGGGAAATGGGACATGTGGGCCACCAAAAGCAGATCAGTTACTGAAGTGAAATGTATGCCCCAGATGATGGTAAAACATGAGGCTGACGGCATAAGGAGGATCCAGAGTTTAAAAGCCTCATTTGCCATATTTAAAAGTACGGACCAAATACTGTAGATAATGAGGAACCATCGAAGAAATTCAAGTGAGGGAGTGACATGGTCAAGCTTGGGTTTTTGGGGGGGTTGGGGAAGGGGTCTTACTTTATCATACTCTATAGAGTACCCTAGTGTCGCAGCTCACAGCAACCTCAAACTCTTGGGCTCAAGCAATTCTCTTGCCTCAGTAGCTGGGACTATAGGCACCTGCCGCAATGCCTGGCTATTTTTAGAGACAGGGTCTCACTCTGGCTCAGGCTGGTCTCAAACTCCTGATCTCAGGCCATCCACCTGCCTCAGCCTTCTGGACAAGCTTGGGTTGTAGATCACGTATTCTTTCAGTCATACAGGGCATGAACTCAGGACCAGAGTGGAAACAGAGACAGACCAAGAAGATGTCAAGATAATCAAAGCAAGAGCAGGTGACAAGTTGAACTAGGGCAGCTTCAGTAGAGATGGCCTGAAAAGGACAGAAGTGAAAAGTGCCTGAGAGGTAGCATTTGGAAACTGATTGGATATGCAGGATATAGGAAGAGGAGGAATGAAGAAAAGCTCCTTGGCTGTTTGGGTGAATACCAGTGAAAAGGGGAAATGCCAGGGGAAGTGAACGTTTAATGAGATGCCTGGCTCAATTTTAAATCATCTCCTATGGGAAATCCTACTGGAAAGGTCCAGTAGGCCATTGGATAGTCCTAATTAAAGGAGAAAGCTGGGCTGGAGACACAGATTTAGGAGATGTTATAGGATAAATTATGCTCCCCCAAAACTTATATGCTGAAGTTCTAAGCCTCATACCTCAGAATGTCACTGGATTGGGAGATAGGTTCTTTAAAGAGGGACTTGAGGTAAAATGAGGTCATCGGGGTAAGCCCTACTCTAACATTATTGGCCTCCTTATAAAAAGAGATTAGGACACAGGCCAAGGGTTGCCTAAGTGAGGACATGGCAAGAAGGCAGCCATCTTCAGGCCAAGGAGAGGCCTCACAATGAAGCCAACCCTGTTGATGCTTCTATCTTGAACTTCTAACCCCCATAACATGAGAAAATAAATTTCTGTTGTTTAAATCACCAGTCTGTGGTATTTGTCAGGGAAGGCCAAGCTGATTAACACAGAAGACATCATAGTTAACATGAAAATTGAGACCATGACCCTGGAAAATATAACTGAAAATATAGCGGATGGCTCCAAGGCACAGGAGAAAGGCCTCAAGGAAGGGAAAGATAGGGCAGAAAAGTAAAGGTATCAGGAGTTCAGGGTCAAGTAAGCCGTGAGAGTAGAGTGCTCAAATGGGGAGAATAATCAACCTGCTAAATCCAGCATAAAAGTAAAGTAAGATTAATAAGATGGAATTGACATGACACAGATGCTCTTAGAGCAGTTTCTATAGGGCAGTGTTGTCAGAATCCAGACTGCAGTGGGTCAGGGAGGGGATGTGAGATGAGCAAGGGGAGAGTGTGTCTGTAACCAGCTATTGTGAGAAGTTTGGATGGTTGGGAGCAGAATGAGATGGAGGAGATTTACTGTGGGGACCTACTGACCTTAGAATGGGAGACTGAGTCCCATTTCCAGACTGAGGAAAGGGACACACGAGAGAGCATCGGGGAGTTAAGATGCAGACCAAGAAAGGGATGACCCACGGAGTGAGACCCAGAAGGAACAGGGATTGTGGGAAAGGCAGGGATGGAAGAACCAGCCTGGAACAGGAGAAAAATGCTTTATCATCTAAAATTAGTGCAAAGGAGGTGAGGATTGGGGATGAGCTGAGGGGCTTATAAGAGTGGAGTGGAGTACAGAGGGACACAGAAGCATCTCAACTCTTTTTCTCTAGCTGGAGCCATGGTTTACTTCTGAAAACAAGAGAGACGTGGTCTAATGTCTCGAAAAGGGACGAAAAGAAACTAGTAAAAAAAATTAGAAGTTGTGATGGAGAATGAAAGAGAGAAGAGTCAAGTAGGTGACCAGCTTGTAGTGGTGAAGACCCAGCTGTGGGAGCCTGGTTTCCTGTGGCAGCATTTGGCCTCCAATGTCCAGGAGCATCAGGGTATAGCTGGGTAGGTGGGCGGGAAGGAAAGGGGATTGGTGAGGGCTGGTGCATGATGAATCCACGTTCCATTTGTTGTTTCATGCTTGTCTCCATCATAGCAAGAGATGAGGTGGATTTTGTGATGTAGCTATTAGGGTGTGTTAGGGGAGGAGGAAAAAGAAGATAAAACCAGAGATAAAGTGTCTGTGTAAGACAGAGAGCCACAATCTGACTGGATATACTCCATGATTAGGAAGAGTTTTAAAAAATAAAACTGACCTGGGCGCAGTGGCTTACGCCTTTAATCCTAGCACTCTGGGAGGCCGAGCCCTTTAATCTTAGCACTCTGGGAGGCCAAGGCAAGTGAATTGCCTGAGTTCACAGGTTCCAGACCAGCCTGAGCCAGAGCAAGATCTCGTCTGTAAAAATAGCTGGGCATGGCTCAGTGCCTGTGGCTCAAGTGGCTAAGGCACCAGCCACATACACTTGTAGTCCCAACTACTTGGGAGGCTGAGGCAAGAGGATCGCTTGAGCCCAAGAGTTTGAGGTTGCGGTGAGCTATGCTGCCATGGCACTCTGCCGAGGGTGACAGAATGAGACTTTGTCTCAAAATAAAAATTAAAATGAGAGCAGAGTCTATTGTGTGCAGAATTGTAGCAGAAAGACTACCTTTTGTACCTTTAACCTCCCTTTTCATGCCTCTTTGTTCTTTATACCTTATACCTCTCCAGATGACATATCCTAACTCTCACTTGGTGTCTATTATTAATTTATATTCCTTCCTAGTAGAACTTAATATGTTAGTAGCAACAATAGTTAACATTTTTGAGCACTTATGTATGTGCCATCTCTTATGTTTATGCTTCACATTTACACAGAACATTTATCATCCCAACTATCCTATGAAAAACCTGTCCACAGTTTACAGCTGATAAAATTGAAGCTTACCCAAGATTCACAAGGCTTATAACTGGTAGGGGTGGGATGCCGACTGTTGTCTGGTTGAAGCTACTATTCCGGCTTTTTAAATGTAGGACTAGAGAAAGCCAGGCAAGGTGGCTCACACCTGTAATCCTAGCACTGTGGGAGGCTTGAGCTCAGGAGTATCAAGACCAGCCTGAGTGAAGAGAGACCCTGTCTCTACAAATAGAAAAACTAGCAGGGCATTGTGGCAGGTGCCTGTAGTCCCAGCTACTCAGGAGGCTGAGGCAAGGGAATTGCTTGAGCCCAAGAGATTGAAGTTGCTATGAGATAAGATGCCACAGTACTCTATCCAGGGCTACAGAGGGAGAATCACTCAAAGAAAAAAAAAGAAAATATAGGGCTGGAAAGAGCAGCAGCTAATCTAATGGGGGGCAAACATGAAGTCTGAGATGTGGGAATAAAGAGAAGCTGTTCCCATGTGCTCCTAAGGCACCCAACATAGGGGCCTCCTATCTATGGTGAGATAAACCCAACTTTGAGGGCAATTGAAAGAACCTAAAATTAAGAGTCCTTTTCTGTTAACTCCCTCGCTTTGACTTCAATTGTTTCTCTAGCTTTTGTGCTCTCATGGTTTTTCATCTAAAAAATGACAATGCAAAGTACAATTTGTGTTTAGAGGAGATCTTTGCTTGGTATATTATGTTCATCTCTTCAAGCTAAAAGATGTAGTATTGCTAAAAAATATTGCTCCCACCCTATGGTGGTCCGTGTGCCAAAATGTACCATCGGTTTATTTCTATAAAGCAATACAGCAACTAAATTTTGCAGTATTTCTCCAAGAATCCTGACAGTGAACTGCATCCCCTTTTAATTTCCCAAGGGATGTATCCTATTTAAATCAACTTTGATGTTTGAAATATTTCTGTGTCTTAGTCAAGAAAGGGAAAATACAGTTGGATGCTAATAAAATAATTATAAGTATCAACTGTCTAGGGTAAACGAAAAAACAATGTTACACAGTGCATAGAGAAATAGGCAGAAAAACAACAGCATAATGATAGAAATTAACTTTATGCCGCATTTCCATGCGTTGTTTTGAAGTTTCTGTAATTTACGACACAAACCTCATATTAGATTTTGAATTGGAAGAAATAAGCTTGCATTTCATTATATTAGGCTGTAATTCAGGCTTTAATAAGAGCCTGATAAATCTTAAGTATTGCATTATACTATGTTAATGATCATCATCAGGGCTTTTCCAACCCAGGCACCACAGTGTCATCACAGATTATAATTTAAAGGAAATATTAGCAATTCAGAGTGCCCATATACTGCAGTTAATAAAGCAGTGAATAGAAATCAGCTTTATAGGTAATTTACCCGCTAATGACAATAATTTCTATATTGTATCACACGCTTTTGTGAGGAGAATAACTTTTTAGACAAAGAAGATCGATGCTCATCCCCTTCTAACTTGGGTACTGTAACAAGTCATCCAATACCGATGACTGATAGTGTCTCTTAATAAATTAATTAACGGCCTGACAACACCCCCCAAAAAAAAACCATCGCATTTTATATCGCTCACGTCCCCGGGGGTATCTGGTAAGTTTGCCAACTACAACAAAGAATCCAAATTGTACTGGTAGGAAATAAAGTGATGAAACGTGATTTGCAATATACTGTGGTCAAGTATTCTGTGTAAGTACAGCACGATTTATGAGCATCCCAGAGCACAGGGATACTGCTGTGTCTGATCGAGTGGCTGAGCAAAATAAAGACAGATGGCCGTGTAGTAAATAATTACTTGATTGGAAAGCAACCTCTGCAGGATCGCTTCCTGCCTCCATTCAACTAGACTTCACCTTGGGGTAGGGCACGTTGACTCACGTGAGCATTTACAGCTTTGAGCTGATTGACCAAGGAAAGAATCACGATTTAATAATTAATAAAGTAAAAGGATGCTGCAGAATGGGAGGGGATGGCATCCATCTCCCAGTGGATTTTCCTTCTCTCTCCCTTCTGCGGTCAGATAACTCACTATTCTCTATCCCTGAGGTTCAAAGCAGACTGGAATGTATAGACCCCTGACTACTTCGAAAAGATTTTTACTTTTTTTTTTTTTTCTAAGAAAAGACTGGGATGAAACCTTTTAAGCAATCTCAACAACTAAGTTGAAATTCAAAATATGGTCACTCCCAATTGGTTACCACACAATCTACTTACAAAGCACTTGAAAATATAGTAACTACTGTTCAAAGAGGTTTTGGCACTACTGTGAAGAAGCAAGTCTGGAGTCCCTCTGTTCTCACTGTGAGAACTGTCTGGGATGCAGGTGGTGGAAATTGGTTAGAAACCTACCCTCAACTGAGGGGACCTATGAGTCTAAGCTTTTTTTGTCTTTTTTTTTTAGAGACAGAGTCTCTATCACCCTCAATAGAGTACCGTGGTGTCACAGCTTACAGCAACCTCCAACTCTTGGGCTTAGGCGATTCGCTTGCCTCAGCCTCCTGAGTAGCTGGGACTATAGGTGCCTGCAATAATGCCTGGCTATTTTTTGTTGCAGTTTGGCTGGGCCAGGTTCAAACCCGCCACCCTCAGTGTATGGGGCCAGTGCCCTACCCACTGAGCCACAGGCACCACCCCAGGTCTAAGCTTTTTATCCCACCATTATATCCCTTAGGATTCTCCAAAAAAAAAAAAAATTTTTTTTTGAGACAAAATCTCACTTGGTCACCCTGTATAGAGTGCTGTGGTATCACAACTTACACCAACTTCAACTCCTGGGCTCAAGCGATTCTCTTGCCTCAGCATCATGAGTAGCTGGGACTATAAGTGCCAGCCACAATGCCCAGCTATTTTTAGAGATGGGGTCTCTCTCTTGCTCAGGC
The DNA here is from genome assembly GCA_963574575.1 of Galagoides demidoff. Lineage (NCBI taxonomy): Eukaryota > Metazoa > Chordata > Mammalia > Primates > Galagidae > Galagoides > Galagoides demidoff. The sequence continues at coordinate 18,836 of CAUYQV010097397.1, forward strand.
AGGTCTTGAACCCGTGAGCTCAGATAATCCACCTACCTTAGCGAGAGTGCTAAGATTACAGGTGTGAGCCACCATACCTGGCCTTTTCTCTTAAAATCTTAAAAAGAGAGAAGTGCAATTTCTCTCTCTCTCTGGCTTTATAAATCATTAACCACCTACCATGGAATTATCTGATAAAGAAGATAGAAATATTGCAGGTAGGCTTGGCGCCTATGGCTCAAGTGGCTAAGGCGCCAGCCATGTACACCCAAGGTGGCGGGTTCGAATCCAAGGCCCGCCAAACAACAATGATGGCGGCAACCAAAAATAGCCTGTGGTGCCAGCTACTTGGGATGCTGAGGCAGGAGACTCGCTTGAGCCCAGGAGTTGGAGGTTGCTGTGAGCTGTGATGCCACAGCACTCTACTCAGGGGACAGCTTGAGGCTCTGTCTCAAAAAAAAAAAAAAAGAAAGAAAGAAGGAAATACTGCAGGTAGCATTTCCTGATCCTCCTTCCCCACTCCTCACACTCTTCTGGTTTGCCCCATCTGTCCTGCCTTCTGTCCACTGCAGCCTGGGTTGTCCATCCGCCCCAGCCACCCCTCTTTTGATAACTCTTGTTCTGTTATTTATTTTTAACGAATGACCCTTGAGTGCCCATTATGCACAAATGTGGTGCCAGGCACCATCAGGGAGGGGTGGGCATAGCAAGGATGAAGGCAGGAGCATGTCAAGTCCCAGCAGAGGCATCATAACAGACAAACGTGGGTTTAAATCGCAGCTTTGACACTCTCTGACTGTGTAGTGTTGGCCAAATTATTCATCCTCTCCGTGTTTCACTTTTCCCATTTTCAAATGGGAATAATTATAGGATCTACATCACAGATTTGTGGTTTTGAATTAAAGAATCTGAGGGCTAAAAAGTACTCGGCACAGAGTAAATTCTCGATAAATAGTGGAAATGAAGCGTGACTCAGTTCTGCCCTCAGGGGTCTGCAGTCTAGTGCAGATATAATAAAATAGACATCTGAATCTCACAATTATAATTACTAGATAAAAGTTTAAGCAGAGGATTATGGAAACATAGAAGAGAATGATTCTAACTGGGAAATCTGGGGATGGTTTCTTAAAAACATACAGACTGAGTATTCCTTCGACGAACAGCTATGAGGCACATTACGGAAGAAAAAGAGTGAAGAGAGATAAACACCAGGACTGGAAGCAGAAGATTTGTTGTGTGACCTTGGACAAATCACTTGAACTTCCTGAGCCTAAGTTTCCTTTTCAATAAAACAGAAGAATAATACCAAGTCTGGGCCGGTATAATACCAACACAATAATAATACCAACTCACACCTATAATCCTAGCACTCTGGGAGGCTGAGGCAGGTGGATTGTTTGAGCTCAGAAGTTCAAGACCAGGCTGAGTAAAAGCGAGACTCTGTCTCTAAAGCTAGTGGAGTGTTGTGGCAGGCACCTATAGTCCCAGCTACCTGGGAAGCTGAGGCAAGAAGATTACTTGAGCCCAGAAGTTTGAAGTTGCTATAAGCCAGCGGTTCTCAACCTGTGGGAACCGTATTAAAGGGTCACAGCATTAGGAAGGTTGAGAACCACTGCCGTAAGCTATGATGCCATGGCACTCTACCAAGGGTGACAAAGTGAGACTTTGTCCCAAAAAAAAACAAAAAACAAATCTCTGCCTGCCCTGTACTCCAATATTTGTATCAAATGAGATACCACTGTGTGAGAAGAGCTTTGTGATTTCTGAACATTAAAAATGTATGATGGCAGTGATGGTGGTAGGGGGTGGTAGAATAAATAATCTTTTTTTTTTTTTTTTGGAATAAATAATCTTATTGTCAGCCTAGTGGAAATCAATTTATATCTACCCATTCACACTGCCTGGGCGTCTTGCCCCTTGTGGCGAATGGTATACTTTCCCCAAGTCAGCCGACCAGTATTCTTGTTGAAAGAAATGTCTTGACAAAGTCTACTTTTGATTTCTTGTGCATACCAGATAGATAATTTGGAAGAACAGACAATCAAAAGATCACTTAGCACTGGAATGTGAAAAGGAAGGAGTGCACAGAAGGGGGCTTTAGATCACCTATGAAGTGAATAATTAAAAATTAACTCTAATAAGAACTTGTAAAATCACTGAGCTAGTGGGGATCACACTGCAGTGTGGATCAGAAGATCCAAGATGGCAAAGCAGGCAGGTGGAAGCCGTGTAGAATTCACTGTCTGTCAGCCTCTCGCTGTCATCTTGGAGGGGACTGCTGATTCTGAAGCATGCAAGCAACATCTGATTTTGCCTCTCAGGCTTGGGATTTTGCAGTCTGCTCTGTCCTGGGCTGTGTACATACCTTCAAGCAAATTGCTGGAGTAGTTCCCGGTTTGTTCAGCCAGCTGACTTTCCAACAAAGGAGGATTTATCTTTTTTCCTCATTGTCCAAACCAGAGGACAAAGAGCATGGCAACCAGTGGCTGATCACAAGGTCCACTGGAGCCTGCCCAAAAAAGAAAAGAGAAGAACCCCCTCCGCAGGGCAATCTTTGCACTTGCCCCCAAAGAAGCTCACAAATATGCACCTTCCAGATGACTGCAAACAGCAGGTTACCCCATAGCTGGTCCCCTGCAGCACCCCAGAAAGCTAAGGGTGCTCTCAGCTGGGACAGTCTGGCTGCAGCTGCTGCTGCTCTGGGACAGCCTGCTCTCTAGACCTGATGTTGAAGGTTCTCCTTTTAAAATGACGTGTTGGAGAAGCCATCCTTTGGGGGGATTAATTCAGTAATACACTATGTGCCTGAGAGTATTTGGTTTATCTGATGATGAAGAATTGGAAGTTAATAAAACAACTCCAAAATCATAGTAATAAACCACAAGAAGAAAGTTTTCATGATGGGCAGCATACAGGATTTGGAATCAAGCAGACCTCTTTGCGTTTGAACCCTGTAACCTGCTGGGTGAGATCAGACAAGCTACTTAACCTCTCTGAACTTCAGTTTCTTCATCTACAAAATGAGGGTGACACTAGTAATTATCTCAGAGTTGCTTGGGAAGGAAGGAATTTCAGCACAGTCCCTGGCACTCAAAGAGGGTGCAATAAATAGTAACTGCTAAAATAAGTGCTAGGCTTCTCAAAATGCTCAATTTGCTTTTCACGACCAGGCCTGTTTCCAAAAGTTGCATAAATACACTGTCCGCAGAATGCCATTGTTTCTCTGTTCTTTAAGGAGCTCCAAAACACCATGCAGAAACCACCGTTTCTTCTTGTTTGCAAAGCTGGGAAGATGGAAAAGGGAAAGGGTCACGATTTTCCATTTCACAGACAGGAAATCTGAGGCATAAGAAAAGTAAATTACTTGCCTAATGTCACATAAAGCCAACAGCAGAGCTATAATCCACCGTGACCCCCCGTGCAACGCAGCTTGTCTTCACCTTTCAAAAGTCAGGGGTAAGCAACTCCTGTCTGAGCTTTAATACCATCAGTCTAATTTCTCGGATTTTCTATAGCTGCTGAGCTTGAGAACCTTTGAAGCTTTGGGGAAATCACATGGGTGATTTGACCTTAAATCTCATGCCACTGGCAAAAGATTAATTGCTAAGACCTGGAAAGAGGCCAGACAATTCTGTGTAGCTGAATAACAGCATCGTCTAGGGATGGGACTGTCCTGACAGGTTTAGTTAGTACATAATTGATAAATCTGCAGTTTGTATAGCTTCACTTTGCGGATAGATAAGGCAGCAGGCTCCGAGGGCTGACATTTACAGAAGCTCCACCTGTGTTTTGTAACACTGAATCTAGGTTTTCTATCCTCTTCCTTGGAGCATTGCTCATTTTGTAAGGTTCTGTTTTTCAGCGGCCAGCAAGATGAGGGGATCTGACGAGAGTGCCACCTTGCCCGTGTAAGCAAGAAGCCTTGTCAGTTTAGCAGGGTCACAGGACTGCTTTTCAAGTCTTATTTACCCAGATACAATGCAAGTTGAGGTCAAAGAGGGATCCAATGCGTTACGTAGCAGCTAGAAAACTGTCGTCACCATCAGAGTCCGAAAAAGATAAAAGGCAGCCAGCCAGGCACAACATCAAAGCTTGAACAGTGGGTCTAAACCTTGGTCAGGAAATTTTACACAGCCGGACTCTTGTTCCAGGCTCCCGTGTCATGAGACCCTTTTCAGCGATGTGAACTCTGACAGACACAAAGGAACCTCAGCTTTTATTCCTTTGACTTCTGTCACCCACTCCACAAAGTATTCCACTGATCAGAAGGAGTTTGGGGTGGGTATTTGTTGCTGTGATTTATGCTCAGAGCCCATCGAGTTTATTTTAAGATTTTGTTATCTTTCTTTAATTCTAGCTCTGTAGTTTCCATTCCAGAGCCATTTTCAGGTCCCTGATACGTATGTACCCGGTGTACTTCTGTATTTGTCACTTCCAGTTGACACCTGACCCAGCAGCTTAGGCCTGTATATCAGTGGCTTACAGTGGACAAGATTTTACGTACAGTGAATCCAGAATTTTGTTGTTTGGATGGTGGAGAATCAGGATGGCATTAAATGGCCTCTCTTATCCTCACACACACACACAATCCAGTAACTCCATGTATTATAACTTAACACATTGAGCTATTTTTCTGAGTTAGTTGTTAGTATTATCTGAATGTACTGTACGGAAATATATTACTTTTTAATCACCATTTAGAAGAAAATCATATTATGTATAAATAATTATTTTATTGCCTATACCAAATTTTAAATATTAAAATCGTTTATAAGAGTATTCCCGGAAACCGTGTTACCCTGAGTGAATTAGATGACTTTGTCTTATTTTATCAGAGGAATTAGAGAAACTGGAGCAGGAGAGACTGGCCTTGGAAGCCACCATCAAAGACAATGAGTGTGAAGAGGGAAGTGGAGGCATCCGGGGCTTGTTTAAAAAAGCTAGCAAGCTAAACATCACTAAGCTGGCGCCAAGAAAAGGTGAGTTTTGGAAAATTTACAAGAAAGAGTACAAGGGGAGTTATTATTTCGGTATCTGCAAAGGGTCAGCAGTCAGCACCTAAGAGTTGGGGGCATTGAGTAGAGGCAGGGACTGAAATATTCCTCTGCAGAAGTACAGCTAAAAGGTAGAAGCTATTGTCATGTATCAGCCTCATTAAGTACTTTGTACTATCTTACTGTAAAAAACGTATTCTAAAAGAGTAATATTTGGTTTGGGAGTCATACAGTGCTTAAGCCGATTGAATGCCATAAAACAGAAATTGCTCAGTTATTACAATGGAAAGGGGGGTAGAAATTTAAGAGCCAATGGTCAAACTGTCTTAACTACACCGTGTTTAACTTCGTCTCATTTCAGGGGACTGAAAGGTGACTAGTACATGTAAATGGGGGATCCAGCTAGAATTCTTATTTAAAAAAGAAAAAAGAAAGCATCTTTATCATACACTTAGAATGCAGAACTTGGAACTTCATTGATACTAATTACAGTAGATTTTGGCTAATTGATACACTTATCTATGATTGTCTAGTATACATTCCAGGATAGAAGACTAGAGGATGAAAGAAATTGTTATGAGTTTTATAAACAGATGATTCAAACGTCTCATTTTTGAAATTTTGCTTTGAATTGTTGAAAATGTGCTTTCTTTGCAAAACACCACAGGTTTGAGTTTAACGAGGTTCACAGTGCCCTCTGCTGGTACAAAATCAGAATCAACATGGGTTTCTTTATGCACAAAGGTCCTAAAATTTTAAAGTCAGATGCTACTGTGAGGTGAGGAAAAGGTCATTTTTCTGGGAGGGTCTCTAAGTTAAAGCTGAGATCCAGGTTGAGATTTAGCAGGCGTCTGGTCTAGGCTGACCAGAGCCAACCCTTCAAAAGAGGGTCCTCAAAGAAGCCATCTCTTACCCTAGAAATGGTTTGACCGTTTCAACAATTTGTCCTGCGTCCCGAGGCGTTTTTAAAAAGTCCCAATTTTTGGAAAGAATGCACAAACGGGCTGGAGAACAAAAAAAGACTATATGGTTTTCGGCTGCCAGATGGCTATTTTGCCAGAATATGAGTTTTATATTATTTTTGTTAATTTTATAATGTTAAACTGTAATAATAATAATTGCTGAGAAGTGATTATTGAGAACTGCTTATCAAAGTTTGCATTGTTGTCAGGCCCTGCCCTGCCCCGTCCCCTGCCCCGCCCCCCTGCCATGTTGTCCTGCCTTACCGATGTTAAAATCTGGTCACCCTATACTATAGCCCATGGATGAAACTTCGCCTCTAATATAATAATTTTATATATTTAGAGAGAATGATGGGGAATTCAAATATTTCCCCACTTCAAATACTAGAGGTCCACTTGGTTTCCTGGGATATCCCATGGGCTATGAGAAAGCCTCCTACCTATTGCTTAAGTCACTTCAAAGCCTCCTACTTACTACTTAAGTCACTTCAAAATGACTTAAACGATGTGTTTGGATCTAAGATGGAGACGCATCAGGACTTTCAGGTTGCAGACATTAAAATAAGACAGTTTTGGATATTATCTTCTTTCCTTTTCAATTGTTTGGTTTATTTGTGAGAAATAAATTTACTGTCCATGTAATCTGCTCTATTAAGTGGTACAGTTTGGAAAAGCAACAGGAAATTCAAAAGTCATAGCCTAGTACCATCCCTCTGGCTGATAGGGAGGGGAAGCATTAATGTCCTTACTAATGAAAGCAAAACTGCGTGTTTATTCTGAAAGACTATTTCCACATCACAATGCTTGTTCAGGCAAAAAATGTACCCTTCTAAATGTCAACATGTCTCTCCATTCAGAAAAGCAAAATAAAAGTGTTATGCATTTTTTTCAACACCTAGAAGTCTAAAGTGGGCTCATTCACTCCTCTGGGATTTAGTTGGATGACAACTCTTTTGAGTTCCAGACCAGGACCAACCCTGCCTTCCTCCTCTGGATTCCTCAGGATGTTTTGATTTGCACATAAGTGAGAGCAGAGTTTGGTCAATTCTGCAAATAATTCTTTCTCCCTCAGTGATCCTACAAGTAGAAACAATATAAGATAAGTGCTTCAGAACTGACAGAGCCCAAACACAGAAACAGTGAGAGAAGGAACAAAGGACCTTCAGAAGCTCTCAGATCACAGAGGAAGCTCTGAAGAGACTGTCAGCTCTACTCGGAGCACTACACTGATGCCACCTCTTTGAAACAGAGCAATGGAGTCACAACTTTCAAAGGCTCAGAAATGAGAAATAATATACACAGCGTGGCAGTGAAACCCCTACTGGCAAACAAGAACAAGGGTCCTGCTCAAACGCTGGCCTCCTTTCCTGGTATACTTTCATTGCATCCATGTTAGAGTAGAAATGGCATTTTTAAAAAAAAATTTAAGGGCTCAGTGCCCGTGGCTCAATGGGCTAAGGCGCCAGCCACGTACACCTAAGGTGCGCAGGTTTGAGTCCCCAACCCGGGCCCGCCAAACAACGATGATGGCTGCAACCAAAAAATGGCCGGGCGTTGTGGTGGGCGCCTGTGGTCCCAGCTACTTGGGAGGCTGAGGCAGGAAACTCGCTTGAGCCCAGGAGTTGGAGGTTGCTGTGAGCTGTGATGCCA
>CAUYQV010097399.1:0-28317 GCA_963574575.1 Galagoides demidoff
AAAACTATAACTGAGAAAATGACATGAAGGCTGTGTTGATCAGTTTGATGGAAGTATTTCGGATTGCATGTGAAAACCCCACACTGTACCCCAGAAGGGCATTAATGTACATAGTTACCATTCAATAAAATTAAAAAAAAATATGTTTTCTTAACATTTATAAGTAATTTTAAGTCTATCACTTTCAGAGGCAAAATAATCACTAATAAGTATTAACAAACTTCCTCTGCAATTATCAAGTGTTAAATCACAGCATGTCAGGCACTCTGCTGAATGAGGAGGATTTGATAATGAAGAATAAATAGCCATGGTCTATGCTTGCTCTCATGGGTCTTCCCACTTTGTAAAGGAAGAAGACATCAATCGAACATTCACATAAACACAACAGCCACTCTGACCAGTGGTACTCAGGAGAGGGGCACGTGTACCACACACACGAATATCAGAGGAGTTGGAGTTCATGGACAGTCAATGAAGACTTCCCAGAACTGACTCCTGAACTTAAGGATTAGTGGTGATTAGATAGGAAGAAGCGGTAAAAACCTTCTAGACAAAGAAAATAGCATTAAAGCACCATGTGTGGGGGGCGGGGGAAAGAGTTGCCTTGATTATCAGATTTTTAAAACTTAGTCTACTATACGTTGGGGTAATGTCTGTGATTTCAGTCACTGACTGTGAGTGTTAGAACACATCCCCTACATACAAAGTGAGAACTATTGTATTCTGAGCTTAAAGTATCTTTGAGTATAAGAGGATTTGTCAAAAGGAGGTGAGATAAGAATGTATAAAACTCATTATCGTGCATCATTTTTGTGTTATTTTACTTTTCAAAAGGGACTTAGAAGGGTACATTCTAAACCTAAATTCTCTGTACATTGGGTACAGAACTAAATAATTTTAAGCTAATGACAAACAAAAACACCACCATATCACTCCAAGTATAGACATTGGAGAGAATTATTGTATTTAACACAGTGGATACATAATCTAAGAAAACATTATTTGCACAGTTACCTTTCAGTAATCTGTCTTGTTATGGTTTCGATGTCTATTTCAATTTTTCTATTGCCCTTGTTCATTTTACCACACGCTATTGAAATCTCTGAATGATCTTGGTTGACGATAGAAAGTTCACTGTCCCACGATTTTTTCTTTACGAAAAGAGTAAAAGAACATTTATATATGTTTAACAATCAAGGGGAAGACAGCTCATCATAAAATAACTTTTAGTTACATAAGTTAATTTTTGTGAACAGAAAATGCAGCTCGATTGGGAAGTAGGGTAGGGTAAACTTACTACAATATAAAAATTATTAAGTGCTTCCTTATATTTCTGGTCAGTAAGTTTGTGCTTCCAGGATAGTTGCTCATAATTTTTTCTCAGATCATCCAGCTAAGGGGGGGAAAAATAAGAAAAAGAAAAAAAGTGAATTCTGAAGATTTTCATCCTTTTTTAAATAAACAGATTACATTTCTCTTTGTGGAGCTATGATATCTTAATGAATATTGATTAAAATAGTATAAAATAACACACCACATGCTGTTTACATTAAGAAAATTGATGTAAGATTTTAAATAAAATATAGTGTACTGAATCTAAATCTAGTGCTTAAAGAAATAATTTGTAATTATAGAGTCAGTTTCAATTATGTAAAATTAAAAAGCATTAGAAAATTTTGACTCAGTTCATCATATCAATAAAATAATGGAAAAAATAATATGAACATGGAAACACTTTGCAAAAGAGCCATTTAAAAAATTCACTAGTTTCCATAGTTTTAAGTTACTACAAAGAAAATTTACTCAAATATAATCTAAAGAAGCAACATCAAATATGAAAATAATTTATGAAAGCCTGAACTCTTGCCAATTGGACCATTATTATTACTCAAGTTTTGTAAAAGACTAGTCAATCACAATTAGATAATTAAGCCAAATATTGCTATTATAATTTTGAAGATAAGCAGATAATATGTTCTCAACTGCATCTGACATGAGTAAGTACTTAGAAAAACAAAAGATTCTATTTAGAACTACGATAAATAATTTTGGTGAAGTGGTTGGATACAAGGATGAGGAAATTAATAGCTTTTATCTATAACAGGAATAGTCTGTTTTTAAAATATATACCTTAAATGTTTTTCTCAAAAATATAAAATATTTGGGAATAAATTGACAGAAAAAAGGGAAAATAAACTCCAAAATAAACACAAACCACTGTTAAAAGCATAAGTGAAGATTCACATGAAAATAATATGCGATGGAAAGGTTTAACTGAATATGATGTAAATTTTCTTAAAATTAGTTTTAAAATGTAATAAAATTCACTTTTGAACTGCATAAAATGAAATTCAGAAGAAATAGAAGAAAAGGCATGAGAGACCAGCCAAAAAGTATCTGCAAAATAAAATTCATGTTGGAAACTTGCTATCAGATATTAAAATATCCTATAATACACTAGGTTAAAGCAATATTTATTTTTGTCATTGTAATAAAAAAAAGAGCAGAGAGAAATACAAAGGCCAGAAATACAGGCAAATTAATATTTTAAAAGTGGTATTGGAATTCAGTGAGAGTTAATCTGTTTAAAAAAATATAAAGTCGTCTCTCTATGGCACAACAAAAATAAAATATCAGATGGATAAATATCTGATTCCAAAAAGAAAACAGTGCAAATTATTAGAGCAACAAATATGAGTTTGTTTTGTACTGCTGGGCTAAAGGAGATTGTCACTCTGCTACATAAATCAGAAGAAGTATACTTTTGTGTTCCAGGGATTGTTTTATAAAGATCGCATGGTGGCAGAGACCCTGAACTACTATGCCCCAGGGGGAAGGGCATTCTACCTGAATTTTACTTTAGAAATGAAAACAATGTAACCTAAACATTTGTACCTGATATTAATCTGAAATTTTAAAATATGAAATAAAATAAAATCACACAAAACGTGATACAAAAGGCCAACAATTTGAGCTTAGATACTTGCAAAGGACAAACCAATAAAGGACATTTTCGGCAAACAGCAAAAGGAACAAATTATAGAAGACATTGAGAATCTCATGTACAGTGTGGCCACATTATATTATTTAATATGTCCAGTTTCAACAATGACAACAAAAGTGAGACTTCCAAACAAACAACAAAATATGAACCATGCAGATGAAAAAAGCACTTATTAGACATTGTCCCAGAGGAAGGTGAAACATAGATTTATTAATCCAACCAACTATTTGAAATATATTTAAAGAGCTGAAGGAAAATATCTAAAGAACTAAAGTACATCCTTAAAATGAAATTTCACCAAATATAAAATGTCAATAATATGATAGAAACTTTAAAAAATAAGATTCCATCAAAACTATAAACTTTCAGTTTTTGAAATCTTAATTTTACTAGCTGCATTTCTAGGATACTACCAAAAATGTGAAAATAAACCACACAGAGAGAGCAAAAATACATTCAAAACCATCTAACTGATGACTGTCTAGTATGCACAGGACACAATGAACTCTTAAAACTTGAGCAAGAACTCAAAATAAAATGCTCCAAAGATTTGGATAGACATTTCTACCAAGAAGATATACAAATGACAAATAAAAACATGAAAAGATCTTCCACAGCATTAGTGATTAGTAATTAGTGATAGCAATGCAAATCAAAACCACGATGAGATTCTACCGTACACTGACTAGGACAGCTTACTAATAGACTAGTACGGAGCCATCAGTACTCATTGTTGCTGATGATGCTGGGGAAGCGAAACCCTCATAAGTTTCTGGTGGGCATGTAAAATGCAGTCACTTCAGAGAACAGTTTGAAAGTTCTTAAAATAGCAAACATAGAATTATCATATGACCTAGAAATTCCACATATAGGTATATAATAATTAAAAAAAGGAATACATATATACCAAAAGAAAGGAATACCAAACCTTGTATGTGAATATTAACAGCAGCATTGTTCAGAATAGTCAAAGAGGAGAAATAACCAAAATGTCTATCTACTGAAGAACGAATTTAAAAAATGTGAGATATTCATGCAATGAAAGCTATTCAGCCATAAGAAGGAACGAGGCACTACTAGACTGTATAACATAGATGAACCCTGAAAGCATTATCTAATTGACACAAAGACCCCATATTATATGATCACATTCATGTGAAATGTCCAGAAGAGGCAAATCCTTTCTGATATAATGTAAATTGGTTGCCAGGGGCTGGAGGGAAGAGACATTGGGAGAGACTGCTAAAAAGCACAAGGTTCATTATTGGAATAATTAAAATATTCTAAAATTAGAAAGTTATTAGGGTTACAGAACCCTTTGTATATACTAAAATCCATGAAATTATGCTTTTAAAAAGAAAAGAACATGCTTAAGATTCAATGAGATCCAAAATTAATGACAAAAGTGAATAATTCATTGAGACTTTTTCAAACCATTTCAGATCCTTATTAGTATAGTCACATTTGCATAATATACCACTTGTATTATTATGAATTTAATGGCTTTTATGTCAACTCACTTATTTACATAGTTATATTAAAAACTTAACTATTATTTTTATAAATTAAAGTTCAGTATCACATGCTATAAAGAGACAGTAACTAACTATAAACAAAAATAAAATAATTTTTATGAAATGAACAATTAAAATAAAAATAAAATACAGGTGTACAAGTGGTAACAAACATATTCAATTTATGCAAATAAATGTATGTTTCTTCCGGAAGAATTTAACAGCTTATGATCCATAATTAAACAGACATTTGGAATAATGTTTTAACTTTAGGAGATTAAATGAACTATAAAACAATTTACCTATACATTTAATAATTTTCCTAGATAATTGAACATTAGCCTTAATTTCTAACCAAAATGAAAAGTTCCTTAATAAATTTCTGTTTCAAAAAGTCTTTAAATATTTCAGAATTTGTTCTTCAGAAATCATCTAATCATTCTGTATGACAGCAAAGTGATATATGGAAGCTTTCCTGCCCACTCATTGTAACTATCATGTGTAGGAAACAGCCACAAAAAAAGCTATTAATTGAACATTTCAATATTGAACGTATGCTGACTATGTTCCTCAAATAGACTTGTAACCAAGTCCTTGGGAAATTATGCTAATCCAGTTTGACCTAATTAAAGAATGTAGTCTATGTAGTCTAATTTGGCTGGATTTATTTGTTTTCCTTAGTGTAGAATACTTGAGATTTGTATTAGGAAATGTAAAATTTTTGAATGAGAAGCCATCTTTGTAATATAATCTAATTTTAATATAGTTCCTAATAATAAAAGTCATCTAGAGGCCTGAATTTTTCATCTTGTAATAATTGGAAGCTATTTTGGCAAATTTAGTAGAGGATAAGTTTTACTTCTTTATGTTTTTGCTCACATTGATTAGTAAAACACGAATTGTGTTATTTGACATAAGAATTTAATGAATCGTTATCTTTGCTGTATCTCTGAATCTCACAGCTACTATGCATTTGGTAACAGTCTCAATAAATGTCTCACCAAATGGCTTAGCAGATCTGGGTTTTGAATTCAGTGTCATGTTAGAGGCATGGTTTTAAGGATTTAAATGTCACTCTTTAGACAGATTTCCACTAGACTTAACGATCCATATTTTTGTTTTAAAATTTTGATAGGTAGGTAGATATTTCATGCTTCAGCATGACACTTGATTTTGGATTTTTCATACCTGACATTGTAACTAATACTATTGTATATAATAAAATAAACTTGTTAATCTTCAGCAGTTTATAAAACCCCAAATTCAAATAAATTGGATTATTTCCACATAATTGCTCTATTTTCAGAATGTACATTCACAACAATAGTAAAGGGCTATTTAAACAATACTTTAATCTGGTCTTTCCTAATGTAAATGATAATATTTAAATAACTCTGAAAATGCTAATAATTGGTATATCAAAATTGCATCATGTATAATTAATAGTAGTTTTGCAATTAACAAAATACATATGAACGATTAAGAGAAGGACAAGCATGTTTATTCACTACCAGGAAAGAATTTAATGTCATATCTTTTCATCCCAAAATTTAGATTGATATAATTCAAAAACACACTATGATGTTGAAAAAAAGAGATGTCAAAAGCCAGTTGGCTGTGTGTGGATGATTTTATATCTGATTTTTCTATTCTGTTCTCTTCTGCTCCATTGGTTTATTTTTGTGCACATAGCATGCTATTTGGGTTATTATAGTCCTGTAGTATAGCCTGAAGTCTGATAATGTGATTACTCCAGATTTGTTCCTTTTTGTGTCAGATTGCCTTGGCTACTTGGGTTCTTTTCTGGTTCTGAATGAAGCATAGGCTTATTTTATCTAGATCTGTTAAATAGGACACTGGTATTTTGAAGAGACTGCATCAAAACCATAAATCATTTTGGGTAGTATTGACATTTTAACAATATTGATTCTACCAATACAGGAGCATAGTATGTTTTTCCATTTGTTTGTGTCACTTGCAATTTCTTTTCTTAGTGTTTTGTAGCTACCTCTGTAGGGACCATTCACCTTCTTGGTTAAGTATATTTCTAGGTGTTTTAGCGATTATGAATGTTATTGAGTCTTTAATTTGACTCTCAGTGTGACTATTTTTGTTGAATAGGAATGTTACTGATTTATGCATATTGATTTTGTGCCCGGAGACTTTGGAATTTCTTTATCAATTAGAGGAATCTCCTGGTGGAGTCACAGGAGTTCTCTAGGTATAAAATCATATTCCCAGCAAAAAGCAATAGTTTGACCTCCCCTTTCCCGATTTGGATCCATACCCTTAATTTCTTTCTATTGCTTCATTGCTCTGGCTAGGACGTCCAGCACTATGTTGAATAAAAGTGGTGTCGATGGACATTCTTGTCGTATTCCTATTATTAATGAGAACATTTTTAGCTTTTCCCTGCCAGGGTCCTACCTTGCAGAAAGGGTCTTTTAAGACCTCGGAAACTGGTGGCAATCAGCTGGGGAAAAATGAAATGAAAAGCAGCAACAGATAAAGAGAACACACAGAATAGAGTTTTCAAAGGAGAGACATGTGGGATCACACTAGCTTGTGGGGTTTCAGCGAGTCGCCCCGAGTCTTTGTTCCACTAGCTCTTGTTGAAAGCTACTTTCTCATTTAGCCAGAAGGGTAAGCTGAGGAAGGGAGTAAAAATGGTAGCAATTTCTCTGAGTAAGCATGTTAGTTCTTATTCTATCTATAATCATTGACTTTAAGGGTCTGGGCAGCCTTGAGAAACCCAAACCTGAGTCTTGTGTGGGGGCAGCCTCCTGTCTGTGGTCATGCACATGGATCCCTTGAGAGAGGTTAGACCCCTCTAGTTTCTCTGTGGAGTAGACACAGTGGTGTTAGTTCTCCTCTGAAGAATCAGTGGAAAAGAGGAATTTGCCCCTTATCTCTACCCAGGGGTGTTTCCCTTCATTGTTAGCATACAAGTCCTCCTGCCCATATCTCAGGGCTCTAGCTATTCCCTTGATCTCTGCTTGGGTAATAATACAAATCCCCATAAGGGGTATTTGCTTTAACTGTTGACAGGGCAGGGGTGGGCCTGGTTATCGTTCCTTCCCAGGCCTTGCATGCAGCTTCTTTTACGGCCACTGTTCTTTAGAGTGCTTACAGACCCAGCAGGGGTGTTTGTAAGCTGTATCCCTTACAGGTTAGGCCTCTAGTAAAAGCAGAAACTGCCCAGACAAATAATTTAACTGTTAGCTTAAAAGTAAGTGAGCTAAACTGTTTGTATTCCACCTTGCTCAGCTTATTCTCTGCTTTTTTCCTTGTCTGGGGGTTTTCCCTTGTCAAGAATGGGGTCTTCAGTCTCCATCCTCCCTTCATTTCCCCATTCAGTACGATGCTGGTTGTGGGCTTGTTATATTTGGCTGTATAACTCTGAGATAAGTTCTTTCTATTTTGTTAAGGTTTTTATCATTAAAAGGTGTTCAGTTTTGTCAAATGCTGCATCTACTGAGATGGCCATGTGATCTTAGTTTTGCTTCTGTTGACGTGATGAATCACATTTGTCAATTTATGTATGTCAATCCATGCTTGTATCCCTGGGATGAAGCCCACTTGGTCATTGTGGATTTGGAGGGGGGGTGTGCTTTTGAATTCCATTTGCTAGGATTTTATTGAGGATTTTTGCTTCTATGTACATAAGGGGATACTAGTCTGTGGTTTTATTTATTATTATTATTTTTTGTAGTGTCTTACTTGACTTTCTATCAAGATAACTCTGGCTTTGTAGAATGAGTTGGGTAGGATTCCCTCCTATCTGTTATCATATTTCTACAGTCTGGGTAACAACTCTTCTTTATAAGTTTGATGAAATTCAACAAACACTGAAAGAATTGTTAAGACCAGACCTTCACTGTAAGAATACTCAGAAGTGCATGACATATAGGTCAGTAAACAGTCACTAACAGCATAAAACACCCAAGAGTAAAGCTTGGAGCTCATATGAAACAACAGCCGGAGACATAAAACACAGTAACAAAGTAGTTTCCAACTGGATGGACAGAACAGCATTGTGCATATCAGTCCCACCAGTCAATGTGAGTGTTTTAAATTCCCCACTCAATACACATAGTTTAGCTGAATGGATAACAAAATATAACCAAGGATATACTGTTTCCAGGAAACACATCTCACCCTCTTATAGATTCACGGTTAAGAGATGAAAGAAAAACTCATGCAAATAGTAATCAAAAGAAAACAGGTATAGGCATTTTTGTATCAGATAAAATCGAATTTAAACCAACATTAGTAAAGACATTCAGATAAAATAAGTCCATAATATTAAAGGGAGCAACTCAACAAAAAGAAATCCCAAATATTTATTCACCTAACACAGGAGCATCCAGATTCACAAAAGAAACTCCACTAGATCTAAGCAGAGATAAACAACAACAATGAAATTGTTAGGCATTTCAGTCACACCTTCTACCCAGACAGATCATCTAATTAAATAAACACTTGACTTAAAAGGCAATCTAGAACAAATGGGCTTAATAGACATTTATAGACATTTTACCCCCAAATTACTGACTATACATTATTCTCATTTGCACATAGAATATTATCCAACATTGATCATATTTTAGGCCACAAATTGTGGCTCAACAAATTTTGAAAAATGAATACACCATGTATTTTTTTCAGATCACAGTAGAATAAAACTAGAAATCAGCACAAAGAAAAATGTCCCATTCTACACAAAGTCACAGAAATTAAACAACCTCCTGCTGAGCAATTATTTTATCAATGATGAAATTAAGATGGAAATCAAAAGATTACTTGTTCTGAAGGATAAAGGAGGCAAAAGCAGTCCTAAGGTACAAATGCATAGCTTTAAATGCCTACAACAGAAAAGACAGATCACAATTAACAATCTAATGATACATCTCAAGGAACTAGAAAAGGAAGAGCAAACCAAATACAAAGTCCACGGAAGAAGAGCAGTGACCACCGTCAGAGCAGGACTCAATGAAGTCGAGACCAGGAAAATGATATAGAAGATCAACAAAATAAAAAAAAAAAGCCTTTTGTAAAGTAAACAAAATTGATTAACCCCCTTCCTACATTAACTATGAAAAGAAGAGAAGGGACCCTAATAATCTCAATTAGAAATGAAAGAAGAGATACTATGACAGATGCTACAGAAATACAAAATATCAATTGTTAAAAATGTCAAAATCTCTGTGCACATGAATCTCAAAAATTGTGCGCAATTTTGTAAGACTCAGTCAGGAAGAAATAGAACTCCTGAACAGACCAACAATAAGCAATAAGATAGAAGCAACAATACAAGGTCTTCTAACAAAGAAAGCCCCAGAATTTATGTTAAATTAAACAAAGCAGCACTTAATCTGAACAATCTCATCATATTATCAACTGGGTGAACCATTAATGAATTGAAATCTTTGCTAATATTTGTAAATGAAAATAATGGAAATATTTATGTGAGAAAATAGTGTTCTGTACAAATCCATCACTTAAAGATCTTATGGAACTTTTAAAATAATTCTATAGTAAGATAAGAAATTCACAGAGCAGTGTTTTAAATATAGCATATTATTAATATCTGCACATTGAATGCAATATCAGATTTGAACATAAAATACCTATAAATGCTTTAATTTATTCAAATGTATAAATGACAAATTATGTTTTTCTGTATCTATATGTTGCCCTTAATATATATTGTCCTTTAACCAACACTTTAATGCCTAAATCTCCTTTAGTTTAATATATCACATTACCACATATCTATTCTTTCAGTTCAGAAGATGGAATCTCATGAAAGTGTACCAATACAGACGTTATACCTAGAATGTGAAGGAGAAATTTGAGTGCAACTCTCTGCACTAGCCTCTGAGACAACATTCAAAACACACTACTTTACATATGCTCAATCCCATTAGTCTTGAGAAATGCAAATTTAAAATCGCAGTGGGATGAGTCCTCCAAAAAGACCATAATTAAAAATAAACAAAAGACAAAATTAGATGGTGGTATTAATTTGGAGTTGGAATGCTAACACATGATGGTGGGAGTATAAAAATGCATAAACATTTGGGAAAGCTTTTTTTGGTATTATCTACTGAAGCTGAACATGTGCATTTTTTGACCCAGAAATTATAAAGACATAATTCCAATGCATATTTTAAATGTCTTGACCTGAAAAGCTGAAAGGACTGAATTCTCATAAACTGAAATAGGGAAGCCTGTAGCTTATAGAGAGTTTGGATATCTGAAGTACAACTTTAGAGTAGTTAGTTGAACTTGTGATACCCACTAGACATTCTAAGAGGAGATTAAGAGTTGGCAGTTGGATATATAGAGCTTATTACAAAAGACTAAGCACTAGGGTTCTCAAATATCTCGAGATATAAAGAAAGCAGTAGATGGAACTGAGAACGATAATCCAGGGAAGTAGAAAGAAATCAGAATGTATTCAGGAAGCCAAATGGAAGAGTTTCCAAGGATAAGGGTATAATCGTCTTGGTTCTGTGGCATTTGTAAGTTAATTAATATAAGAACAAAAGAACCATGATTAGATTTAGTGATGTGGAA
Organism: Galagoides demidoff; assembly: GCA_963574575.1. Classification (NCBI taxonomy): domain Eukaryota; kingdom Metazoa; phylum Chordata; class Mammalia; order Primates; family Galagidae; genus Galagoides; species Galagoides demidoff. The sequence continues at coordinate 11,101 of CAUYQV010097399.1, forward strand.
GTCACTGGTGACCTAACTCAGAGACATTTTGGTTAAATGGTGAGGGCAACCAAGAAAATCAGAATGTGTTTAAGCCAGAATGGAAGGTGTTGGGCCAAACAAGATTTAGTCTAACAATTCAAGGTTCAAATTAGGAAATCCATTAATATCATTTACCGTATTTATAGATAAGAGAAACTCTTGCATTAGTTTTTTCCTATATGCAAGAAAAGACTTGACAAAGTTCAACACCCATTCTCAATTTTTAAAAATACTCAATAAATTGAATTGACAAGCACTTTCTTCATACAATAAAGTATATGTTGAATATTAAAGACAGTTTCTTATTTACGGGAATAAAAAAACTAGCAGCAATTCAATTTAGAGGGGGGTATATCCAGAATGCCAGAATTATTTCACTACTGTTTCACATTGTACTGAGGAATTAACTAGTGTAATTAGATGAAAATAATAAACAAAGAAATAGGAATTAATGAAAGAAAAATCTCTCTAACATTTCTATGTGCAGATAAAATAGCATCCTTGGAAATTTCAGCATAGACATGATAAAACTAACATAAGTAATTTCAAAAGTTAATACAATACAAATTAACATTATTGATTTCATAAACCAAACATATCCAATTAGAAGAGATAATGAAAGAGAAACCCCCAACTATAAGTGCAAAAAAAAAAATTAATTAGAAATACTTTTCACAATTATGTAAATCCTATGTGAGAAAACCATTTAAAATATGCCTAATTGACACAAAAGAAGAATTGAACAAATAGAATGACAATTTTATTGTCTTAAAATAATGCCTATTTGTCGTCTCAGGATTCTGTAGGGTCAGAATGCTGGTGGTCTAAGTTAGCTCTTTGCTTAGCACTTTGTAAGCTGAAATGAGGGTTTCTGTTGGCCTTGCCTCTTCTTTATTTATCCCTCTGGGGTATAAATCATTTCTAATCTCATTAAAGCCATAATCTCATTAAGATTGCAGGAGAATGTATTATCTTTTCAGTTTCTTTTCTTTTCTTCTTCTTTTATTTCTTTTCTCTTTTTTGTAGACAGAGTCCTGCTCTATCACCCCCAGCTAGAGTGCCATGGTATTATCATAGCTCACTTCAACCTTAAACTTCTGGTCTCAAGTCATGCCTCCTAAGTAGTTGGGTCTATAGGCACATATCAGGAAGCCTGACTAATTTTTCTATTTTTATTAATGACAAGGGTCTCCCTATTGCCCAGGCTGCTGTGGAATTCTTGAGCTAAAGGCTCGTCGTCCCAGATATCTTTTCAATTTCTATCTAGTCCTCTCCACCTTCAAGTCTGCAATGGTTAACTGAGTCCTTCCCAAGCTTTGCTCTCTCTGACTCCACCGTCTTTCTGGAACATTTTTCTAATTTTTTGTGTTCTCATTTGAGTTCTACATTTACAGACTCATAGAATTAACATTACAATCCAGGATTAGCTTCCAATTGAATGGCACTGATTACAAACACAATTATACCTTCAAAATTCCCCTGTCTCTGTGATACTTGCAAGCATGATACCAAGACAGGTATCAAAGGAGGCCCAAATCCTGTCAACAACAGTTCACCAGTTTGGGCCCCACTTCCTATTCATATGCAAATTTATTCCACTTCCTTTGCTAACAACCACACATCTCAACCCAGTTGCCCCAAAGTTCATCTAAATGTCATTGCCTCTAATGTCCAAAATCTCAAAATCTAAATCAGGTGCAGTTGAAGCTAGGGGTATGACCCATCTTGGGGCACAATTTCTCTTTACCTGTAGACTATTGAACCTAAACAAAGAAATTATGGCCTCCTGATGAGCCCAACATACATATACATATTCACTTCATAGGGTACAAGCCAGAGCCACTTTTTTTTTTTTTTAAGATAATCACTTCTCTATTTTTGGCTAGAATGAAATGGTTGAGGGGCAATACTCTTAATGTTCCTTGAGGTTCTTTTTATTTAAGATACCTGAAAATCAAATCACACCCTTCTAAAAGAAACTTCAGTTAAAATGGATTGAATATATTTGTAAATTATACCCAAACATCTTAACTAAAATTTTAATATTGATACATAGAATGTCTTTCTATCATATACAAAACCAACACAGCAACTAGAAAAACTTGTAGCATTTTAATCCAGAAATTATTATTATAAGCAACCAACATTAACAGTATTTAATGTACAGAAATTATCTCTGATGGCAAACTGTAAAGTACACAAAATTCTATGGGACAAGATAGATATTATTTATAAAATTTTAATGGAAGATTCATCTAAGAGTTAATCATATAGTACCAAATGCATACAAAATAATAATTATTTTAAATGCATGCTATTTATTTCAATGGGACTAAGTTTTCTTAGGTCTCTATTTCATTCATATCAATTACAGAATTTTGAAAATCTCTCTTTTACATTACTAGGTATAGATAATATTTGCTAAAGACAAAAATTAAGGAATTAGGATAAAACTAAAATATAAGTAAATTAAATCACAAATATATTGAAGAAAAGAACCCTTAGATTTATCAGTGAAGTCACCAACAGTCATCACATAGTTATAATTATGTTTAAAACAATGTTCAAAAATTCTTTTAGATTCAAGAACTTATAAAACAATATCTAAATTATATAATTAAGTAAAGTGTGAAAATAGTAACAACCCAGCTGGTAAACTGTGAACAAGTTGCCGTATAAGTTTCGACATTCAACGGGGTAAGTCTCTTAACAGTAATGACATTAAAGCCAATACATCCATTTAATGAAAGGTCTTTGAAGAAGTGAGTTGAAAAAGAGCAAAGTTAAAGTTTTAAGAAGTTTGGAAAATATAAAAATCCTGGTAAATAATTGAACCCTTCCCAGAATGATAAAATTGCTGATTCTCGCCTGTGCTTCTGGTCCTACTGTATAACATGGCTCAACTTTTATCAGTTTTCCATCATAAGAATATTTGATTAAAAGAAGTAGTTGTGTTAAATTTAAAAGTCTTAGAAATATTTGTCATAGTTTCTTCATAATGCTTAAAACTTGAAAATATCCTAAATGAAAAGTAACAAGGGTTCAAGAAACCAAGTCATTAAATGTGCATTGTAAAATGTAGGATGCTATTGCAATGGTTTTATGTAGCATAAGAAGTAACATACTATCGATTACTGTATGCATATGGTAGTATCATTTTAAGATATATTACAAAGCCTGTGTCTCTGTATTAACAAAATGATAATATAGGTATAGAGACTATATCTACATGGTAAAATCACAGATCAGTATTTTCTTCTGTTTTGAACAGATCCTAAATTTAAGGAACTAACATTTAGCATTTGTGTCATTCAAGCTGTCTCTTAAAATAATTTTAGACCATAGTTCATATAATTAATCTCATAAGATTCTATGAGGGTGTAAGGAAGAAAACAGAATCCATTTATAGCAACTGCAGTGGAATGTGGTGGGGAGAGGCAAGGAGCCTGACTGGAATGATCTTTAGTGAGAATGAAAGGAGAGAAATTGGAGGTGGTGAATATAGAAATGCTTTTCAAGGAGTTTGTAGCAAAGTAGCCCTAGGGTAAAAAACTAATATATGCGTATGTATATGTACATACGTAAATATATACACACATACACACACATTACGAAAGCATTAAGCATTCCAACAGCAAAGTGAAAAGTAAAAACAGAATAAGCCTAAAGATAGAAGAACTTATAAAAGTACATATTAAAGGATGAAATATTGTAGAATTATTGAATACAAGAGACATCTTTTATTAAAAAAATCAACTGCTAATAATTTGAGAATTTAACTTAAGAAGTGAACAACATACATACAATTAGAAGAAAGATACAGGGAAAGTGTAAGGGAACATTTTATATCATACTATGGCAATACATTTGAAAATTTTAATCCACTTAGATTACTGCCAGGACTGTTAAAAAAATATATAGCCTGATAAAACAATCATGTGATGACCTAAAATAATTGCCTATGAAAAAGAAAATAATTTGAACACTAAGGTGTCCCATACGATTTTTAACAAACAATTGCTTAAATATATATTAATTTCCCAAGTCATAAGAAGGGAAAGCTTCCAAATTCATTTTATAATGCTACCATAATCCTGATAAGAAAATCCATCAAATATAGCACACATTAAGAACACTGGAATACAGACACACTCATTAATATGAATGCAAAATCTTAAGTAAAATACTTGCAAATAAAATCCAGCAGTAAATTGAAAGAACAATAAACCATAGCGAAGCTGAGTTCATCCAATGAATTTAAAAATGGTTACATATTAATATAAAACATCATCTCAACAGGTCAAATGAAAATCTCTTCAAAATCAACTTCACAAAACACTGTGAACGTTACCACAAAACATTTTCTATAAATCAACGTCAATTTCTATATAAATTGTTTTTATAACCTGATTACATTAAAATAATCTTCAGCATTATAATCAGTATATATTTGAAATCAACATGTAGATAACACTAAGTATTTGTTTAAAATAAAAGACAATGATAGCCAATTTGAATAGTTGTCTGTTGAATATGAATATATATGTGTATATATGCCATGTACACATAAGTATTGAAATCCCATGATGAAAGGAACATCACTTGTACTTTCCTAAGTGTTACCACGTTTTATCTACTCCACATATGACTATCATGTCGTGCACCAATGTTACTTTCACAGTCCAAACTCCTGGGTGGTAGTTTGACTCTAGCACTTCATAGCTTTGTGTGTATGAGAAAATCATTCAGGCTCTCAGGCTAGTTTTCTATCTGGTAAATTGTTAATATTAGGAATTATTATTGTCTCGTCCATTTTTGAAATGCGAATTACTTAAGCTGCGTAATGTTGAGGCAAATATTTGAATCAAAGGCCTAGCTGGAGGGGTGTTCCGTGGTGTTTGGATTTACACTGTATAAAATCTAGAACAATAATTTTGTAATGGAAATGAACTTTATACTTACTAGAACAGTGCTCAAAAATTGCGAAAACGGTATCTTAAATACAAAAGGATTATAATTATACTATGTCTACAACTTTTCTCCAAACACTGAATTACTACAAAAGAATTTTGCTCACCTATGCCACTGTTCAATAAATGTCAAATCATAAACATTTCTAAATCCTTAAAATGTATTACCTTATCAAAGGATAAAATAAAATGTATACAGATTTTTATATCACAAGAAAATAAGATAAATGCTGATATTGGTTTCTAAAAAATAATTTCTGAACTATGGGGAAAAAGTATAAATAAATATTGAAAGGGATTTATAGATAAACTTTACTGTAATTTTTAAAAAGAATTTTATCTTGACATTATTTTAAAGTATTTAATCAATTTCAAGTTACCTCCTAGTTCACAAAAGCTTTTTTTTTGTAGAAATAAAAAGGAAAAATGTGTTTTCATAGATCCAACAACAATATAAATTAGAGAAAAGTGTGTACTAATGAAGTAAAGAGTCTAAATTGGAAACACAATATGCCTTGAAATTTTTAAAAATTAGTCAAGTTGTATGTGCAATTAGGCAGCACAAATCTTTTATATTTCTTTTGAACCAGAAGCTGCAATTACATACCAAAATAATAATGCATGACAATAATGCACATCATTGCTTTTAATTGAGTGCTTCACATGCACTCTTTGGAAATCTAGCTTAAAAGTTTTTACAATGAGCAAAATGCAGGAGAAATTAATATATCTAGACTTCTTCATGTATTCCCTAGAAACTATGATACTCCCAAATGATTTCTATCATTGAAAAATATTACTAACCTTCTAAATAGATTCAAAATTCTTCATTAAAAATAACATTCTGTTGCAATGTCAAACTAGAGGGCTATACTTAACCTTTTAGAGGGGATCAAAGCAATTTTTAAAAAATGATTATAGGTGGCCAGGTGCAGTGGCTCACGCCTATAAATCCTAGCACTCTGGGAGGCCAAGATTGGTGGATTGCCTGAGCTCAGGAGTTCGAGACCAGTCTAAGCCAGAGCAAGACCCGTCTCTTAAAAAAAATAACTGGGAGTTGTGGCGGGTGTCTGTAGTCCCAGCTACTTGTGAGGCTGAGGCAAGAGAATCTCTTGAGCCCAAGAGTTTGAGGTTGATGTGAGCTATGACGCCACAGCACTCTACTGGGGGTGATTATCTTTAAAAAAAAAAATGATCATAGGTTTAGTGAATAAATTTTTCCTCTTTGAAAATTTTTTATTAATGCTAATATTTTTATAGATGATAAATTTCAGCATGATTAGTAAATTGAGGTCATAATTATCTGACAGCACTATATAACTGTATATTAAAGGAATTATACATTTCAGAAAGATACATTTATTCTTTGAAATCATCCAGGATTATGTAAATGGATACACTCTACATTCCACCTTGTGAAGTTCTTTCCAGGCTCACAAGATGCAGGGTTTTCCCTCTGCAGACCCTCCCTTCTTTCCTTCCTCCCTACCAACCTCCTTCCTTTGTTTCTTCCCTCCACCCCTCCTTCCCTGCCTTCCTTCCATCCGTTCACTGAATTACTCACTTATTCAACAGGCATTTATTCAGTGCCTACTATGCAACAGGCACTGAACAAACTGCAGAGATAACACAGGAATTACTAGGCATCTCATGCCCTTAAAAAAGTTATAGTCTAGAAAGGAATAGACAAGTAATCATTTCAATAGAGTGTTACAACTACTGGTGAGAGTTCATAGCAGACAAAAGAAAGTGAAGAGACGGTTTCACCAAAGTCTTTTCCTTCCAAGTGGAGGTTTAAAACAAGAAGATTCAGCCAGATTAAGAGGATGAGCAGAGTCAAATACACATATTTTGAGGAAACACCATTTATGAAGAGCTGGGAGAAAGCAAGTATGTGGTACTTCCAAGTCCTCAAGTTGCTTCCCACAGTAGTCAGAGGGAGAATGTAGCAAAGGAGAGGCTGAGAGGGGACCAAGGGCACCCTGCTGCAGAGAGACTCTCTCTTCTATCTCTTTACGATTAGTTTCTCCCAACTCAGATCCCATCTCATCCCTCCTGATACTTCAGGCAGTCTTTTTTAGATTAGTGGGTTTTTTTTTTTCCCTTTAGTTTTGTATTTTCAAACTTGTCTATCTCTGGAACCTTTTCTATTGTTTGCAGCAGTATAAGTCAATCTCATATTAATTCAGGTTCATATTTACTACATTGAATGAATGAAACAAAATCAAGACATTTTAAAATATAAATGAAAATTAAAAACAAAACTTTGAGAATCTCAAATCTAGAATCTTCACTGAAAAAAATTTTTAAAGGTATAGTTGAGTAAAAAGAAAAAAAAAACAATTAGGTCCAATAAGCAGAAAGAGTTGTGTGGAAAAATATTGATATGGAGATAAATGTAAGCAAAAATTTATTCTATAAATTAATAGAACATTATCTTAATAAAGAAATAAGCAAAGACAATAGGTATAAAATGATGGAAAAGGCAGTGGATCACACAGTCCTTAAACTGTTCAGGAAGTTAAAGATTTTGATCATAGTTAACGTTTGGTAGGCAAAATGTACATTCATAAAACTTTAAACCTTATAAATAAAAGATAGCATAAGAAAAAAGCTCAATTCTAAACATCATAAATTTGGTTTTATGCAAAATATAGCTTAAAATTTCATAAAGCAAATAATGAACAGTAAAAATGAAAAAGTAATAGAGAAATCTACTATCTTGCTGAGATATTTTAATAAAACTCTCACAGGAATTGACAGATAAATCAGAAAATGACTCAGAAGTGTAAAAGACTTAAATAACACAGTTAGCACAGTTGGCAAAATCAACCTACTTAGATAGTACTGCAAAATCAGATAAAATTTTTTTATTCTACTTTTTTAAATGCAATATTTATGCAAATTGTTCATATATTATAACATGAATTAAGTCTTAATAAATTTTAAATAATTTCTACTGTATATAGACTGCTTTTATGAATGTGTAACAATTGCATTAAAAATTAATTTTAAAAATGACTTTAAAATTTAGTGAAGATGGAAGTGTTAACATGCATAACACTAATCACAGACTGATTTTATAAAAAGAAAGCTTGCTTTCCAGAAAGCTTCAGGGAAACTGGCTAAGGTCCAGTTTAGAAAAACTAACCAAGTAAACTCAAGAGCTAAATCACTTGGGTGTTTAGGAAAGCCTATCATAAAGATGTTATTTCTTCCCCAAATAATCCATATGTGGATGCAGTTCCAATCACAATTCCAACAAAATTTCTGAAGAAAAGTAAGAATATTACACTGAAATTTTGAGTGGGCAAGGGTCAAGAAAAGCCTAGACCTCATGAAGAAATACATTGGAGGATTCCCCATAGAAGAAAATCAAAGCTCATTAAGAAATTTGAGTAATACAGACGCAGAGTGTTGAGGTAAAGAAGACCCAATAGATCAAAGTAAAAAGTAAATGGAAAAATAGAGCCACAAAAATACAGAATCCTGACATGTAACAGAGGTAGCACTGAGTACTAATGAATAAAAAAATACAGTAGTAAGTGGCGTTGCAAGAATTTATTTTTTATACTTAAAAAAGTAACTAGAATCTCACTTCACATCATACATTAATTTCATACTGATTATGCATCACATCTGACAAGCGAGATATGCATTTCAAAAGCTCTAGAAATAGTTTATTACTTACAAATGTATAAATAGAACAGAGTGAAGGGGAAAATAGCCTCACTTTGGAGGGTATTCTAATTACAGTTTGTTCTGAAAGCATCATGTAAATATGAAAAGCAGAATTCAAAGCACTTAAAATGAATTATCAGAGAATGTTTTTATGACCTGGTATTAGAGAAAATTTCTTAAACAAATTCAGAAAAGCACAAATTACAAAGTATTTATGCCCGACAATATATTAAAATAGAAAAGTCTCTTCATCAGATGTTACCAAGAGACATTAAAGACAAAGTGAAGATACTTTTAATATATGTAACTCTAAAATGACTAATATCCATAATATACAACAAATTCTAATAAATCAACAAAAAGCCAGTTACTCAATTTATAGGGGGAAAGCAAATCACAAGGTTTTGCCAGAAAAAGAAGTACAAATGACCACCCTCAAAACATTAAAATATGTTCTGACCTATTAGATACAATTAAAAAGCATTGTAACAACAACAGCAACAACAACAAAAACTTAAACACTAGGTACGAAAGCAAATTGGCATAAGAATTTTCCTATTTTCTTTTACTATATACTATCATTTATTATTACTATTTTATTATTTTCATTTACTCTAGTAAAAAGATACATCAAAGAAGAAAGTTTCATTTTCAAGAATAGTGAGTCATAATGGAAGGTCAAAGTGTTTCCAAACATGAAAAGGAACCAATACAACATTGCTTTTCAGAGATGAATGGCCCCAACAACCAGGAAATTCAGGCAGCCTCCAAAACTGACTATGATACCACGCTGACCACTGCCAAGTAAACAAGGGCCTCAGTTCTAAAACTGCAATAACTAAACTATGTCAGAATAGATATTATTAGAAAGTCAAAAAAATCACAAGTGCTGGTGAAGATACAGAGAAAAGGAAACTGAACTGTTGGTGGGACTATAAATTACTTACTGGTATAGCCGCTAAGGAAAACAATATGGAGATTCCTAAACAAAAACTTAAAATAGATCTATCATATGGTCCAGCAATTCCACTATTGGGAATATATTCAAAAGAAAGGGAATCAAAATGTTGAAAAGATTGCTGTATTCGGTGTTCATCTCTGCAGCATTATTCATGATAGCCAAGATGTGGAATCAACCTAATTATCGACCATTGATTGCATTGATAAAGAAAATGTGATCTGTTTATCACAGCTCAATTTACATTGCTAAAATGTAGAAAAAACTAAATGCCTACCAACCCAGGAACGGATTAACAAGCTGTGTATACAACATGGAATGCTATTCAGCCATTAAAAGATATGGAGACTTTACATTTTTTTTCATTAACTTGGATGGAAGTGGAACATATTTTTAATAAAGCATCACAAGAATGGACCAGCAAGGATACAATGCACTTAATTCTAATATGAAGGTAGTAGATGACCTAGGGTGGGGAGGGGAATGAGTGAATGGGGAGGGGGTGGAGGGTGGGGGTTCATGATGTATGACCCATCTTTTGAGAGTGAGACACAATCATAAGAGGGACTTTACCTAACAAATGCAATCAATGTAACTTAATTCTTTGTACTTTCAATAAATCCCAAACAATAAAAAAAAAGAAAGAAAATATGGTTATGTACACACAATGGAATACTATTTAAGTCATGAAAAGGAACAAAATCCTGTCACTTATAGCAAAATGAATGAGCCTGGAGGACATTATGAAATAAGCCAGGCACAGAAAGAGGAATACTGGATGTTCTTACTCACTTGTAGAAGTTAAATAAGTTGATTTCATGGAAGTAGACAGTGGACTAGCCTCTAGTAAGAGTAACTAGAGGCTGGGAAGGGCAGTGGAGTGGGATGAGGGGTTGGAGAGAGGTTGGTTACAGAATACAAAATCACAACTAGACAGGAAGAACAGGTTCTAATGTTGTCTGGCACTGTAGCATGAATATAGTTAATAATAATTCATTGTACTTTTCCAAATAGTAATAGGGGAAGATTTTGAATGTTCCCGACACAAAGAAGTGACAAATGGTAGAGAAGATGAATATGCTAATTACTCTGATTTGATCACTACACTTTGTATACAGGTATTGAATTATCACACTGCATCCCATTAATATGTCAAATTATCATACTGTATCCCATGATTATGTCAAATTATAAGAGGAAAAAAAACTGAACAAGCCTAAGGGTAGATTAATCCTAGAGTCCCCAGAAAGAAATGTACCCAGAATTCTGACTCACAGAAATGTTAGAGTAATAAATGGGTGCTGTTTTAAGATGCCAAATTTGTAGTAATTTGTTATTCAGAAATTAAAACACTAATATAGACAGAAAATTGGCTAAATGGTAATTAATTATTAGAAGATAAATTTTACTCTTTATAACTCAGAATGAAAATCAAAATTCTTTTTATTCTTAAATATGAAAAACTCACTGTTTTGGTGAGAGATTCCAGTTGCTCTGTTGTGGACTTTGTTTCCTTTAGTACTTCAGTCACTACATCTTCTTGCTCCTCAATGTTAACGGTAGCACTGTGTATTGATGAATCATAGTGCTCACAGAGAAGATCAAGGTTATCTATTTGTTTCCTAGGAGAAAAAAAATAAACACAGTTGATTTTATCCACATTAAAAAGAAAATTATGTATTAAGTTATACTTAAATTAGCTTCTGGCTTAACAATATGAATTGGTAAAATTTAGTAGTTTCTACAGTTTCTCCTATGCCAAAGCAATTCCCCAGTTCCTAAAAAGTACCGCTCAGGTATTAAGTAAATAGTGAGAAATAAAAGTCACCAATAGTATTTATGTTTCCAAGAGGAAGAAACTGAGAGAAAAGTAATTTGCAAATGACTTAAAATAAACGATTTTTTGACTTGATTTTAGGTGAAGGACTTAAGCTAGTTTGGGAATAGAGAGATGGAAGGGCAGTGAAGAAATAAAGAAAAAGAAAGAAAGGAAAGGCAGTAGTAAAAAGACCCAGCAATCATAGTCCTCACAGTCTCAGACAGTGGTTCTCAACCTGTGGGTTGCAACCCACAGGAACAGTATTAAAGGATCGCAGCATTAGGAAGGTTAAGAACCACTGATCTAAAAGGTAAAATAGAGAAAACTGCCACATAGGTAAAAGAGGAATTATTTAAAGAGAAGCAGTTGCCAAGGAGTTCTTTGTTCCTCTATCACCCTCCACAAGGAAGGTCAGTGCTAATCTATTAACCACATAATCTTTTATCTTATCTGCTAAGTAGAAAACACATTCCAAATATAAAATTCTCTTTAACCAATGGCATGGTTGTTTAATGTAGGAAAGAAATCATAGTAATACAATGATAAAATACCCATTTTCATAAAATACAGATAAGTCCAACTTTCTGTATGACACCATAAGCAAAATAATAGACTAGGAAATTTATTTGAAACCCATATAGAAAATCAAAGAGTAAATTATTTACATGAAATAAACACTACAAATCAATATGAAATAGAATAAGTATCCAATAGGCCAAGGTACAAAGAATATAAGCAAGAAATTCACAAGAAAATAAATGCCAATTGCCTACAAATATGTGGTGTGCTAATTGAACTGGCCCAGGTTTTCATGCACCAACTCTGATTCCAGGAGTATAATCAAATAAAACTATAAAATGCAACTTCACTATGGAAATGAAAATTAAAGCACCAAGCAAATAGACAAGATCGAAATTTTTGTCTGTCCTTCCATGTCTGGACAGTGCAGGCTTATCTATCAGAATTCTGTAATCCAGGTAGGTAATGAGAAGGGGGATCCCTCACCATTCAAAATGTCTAAATCTGCCTACATTTCCTCCTACTGAAATTAATTTTTCTTCACACAATTATATCTATTGCCTCTGGTCCAGACAGTAAACTAAATCCCTTTGCCTGAAAGGTAGACAACTGCCCAGTGTCATTCAATGTTAGTCACATTTCCCAATGAATTTGATGCCACTAAGCCCTCAACTCTTTGGAGAATTTCCACAGAAAAAGTTTGCTATTATACTTGTCTCTACTGGTAGTTTAAATTTCATCCTTCCTGTATCTGCTAACGCACAATAAGTTTAGAAAACTAAGAAGAATCACTCTACCCATTGTAAGAATTATACTCTAGTTCAACAATCAAGAAAGGGTGGTATTGGCAAAGGAACAGACAAATAGTTCAATGGAACAGAATAAAGAATGAAAAAATAAATCTACACAAATATGGCCAACTGATTTTTGACAAAGTTATAAAAGCAATTCAAAGAATTTAACATATGACCTTGAAATAATTACATATTCATTGACAAAAAAGAGAGGGCTTCAGCCTAAATTCCTCACTTCACAATTTAACTAAAAATAGACCACATACCTACAGTATACAACTAGAATATTTTTAGGAGAAAACATAGGCGGTAACCTTTGCAAGTCAAGTTTAAGGTGAGAGTTCTTATGCATGACAATAAGCACATGATCCACAAAAGGAAAAAAAACTGGTAAACTGAATTTAATCCAAATTTAAAGCCCTGTATCATAAAATATCTTTATAGAGAGATGAAAAGATAAGCCTTTTCTCAAACATTCAAAATATTTGCAAATTATACATATGGTAAAAACAACTTGCATCTTTACTATAAAAAGAATTCTCTATACTCAACCATCAAAAAACATACATTCTAGTTGAAAAAATGCCAAAAACGCTTGAACAGATACGTCATAAAAGAGAGAATGAATGCAATAACAAATAAGCACATGAAAACATGCCTGCCCCAATTGGCCATTAGAAAAACGCAAATTATTATATTTTGCCATGTATAATGCACATCTCCATCTTTTGGTCCAAACTTTCAGGAAAAAAAATATTTTTTTAATTCTAATTTTAGAATTTTTAATTTTTTAAACTTTAAATTTAAATTTTTTTAATTCTAAGTTTTAATTTTTTAATTCTAATTTTTTGTTTACATTTCGAAACATTTTTTGTATTATAAAATAATTTTAGCATTTTTTTTTAACACACAGATATACTTTCAATGCATAAGCACACATAAAGGAATTAAAAAAATTTACAAAAGAAAGTAATTAGTACTACCCATGTATAAAGTGCACCATTTATTTTTTTCCTCAAAAATTTGGGCAAAAATTAGTGTGCATTAAATAGGGAAAATATAGTAAACCCATAATGAGCTATCACTACAAACCTATTAAAGTGTTGGAAACTAAAAAAAAAACCTGTCATCTACCATAGAAAGACAAGATCTCTCATACCTTGCTGGTATGAATGTAAAGTTCACACGACGTTGGAAATCAGCTTGGTAGTTTCTTACAAAACTAAATTCACACTTAACATAGATGCTATTAATTATTTATGCTCACAAAGATACTTCTATATAAATATCCACAGTGACTTTTTGCTATTCATAATAGCAAAAAACTAAAAACAAACTAAATGTCCCTCAAAGCTATATGGTTAAGCAATCTCTGGTATACCCATACGATGGAATCTTACTACATAACAGAAAAGGAGTGAACTCTTGAAACATCCAACATTGCAGATGGGTAGAATTTACTTAATGAAAAAGTATAAACAAAAGTTACATGCTATATGATTCTACTTATGTAACATTGTTAAAAATGACAAAACCATGAAGATGGAGAAAAGATTAAAGGATGTCAAGAGACAGAGAAAATGTAAGGGGCTGTGAATAAAATATGTAGCATGATAGATAATACTATTCTTCTCTTGATTGTGGTGGTGGTTGCTGAATCTATACATGGTATAAAATTGTATATAGCTACACACACAGACACACTCACTCCAAAATGACAGCAAGAAAAAAAAATCTCAAAAACTTAAGGCCTATGCCAATTTCCTGGTTATGAGGCATTGCCATTGGAAGAAGCTGGGGAAAGTGTACACAAGACTCTACGTATAGACTCCTGTAAGTCTAAAAATATTTACAAAGAAAAAGGGGAAAAAACCCTAAAAGCTTGGATAAAATGGACCTGCATAACTTGTCAAGATTGAAATAAGAAACAAGAAATGTGAAAACACTATATCTGTTAAAGAAATCAATCTGTAATTAAATAGGCTCCCTTTCCCCAAATAAACACACAAATCTAGGCACTGATGGCATTGTTAGAGAAATACTCAAAATACTTAAAGAAAAAAATGTACCAAATGTATATAAATTATTTCAGAAAATGTCATGGACAAGCATATTCACAACCATGGGTAAAATAATTCTGAACAAAGATTAGAAAATTTAATTAGAGATATATCCAAAAGACAACAGATTGTGACTAAGTGGATTTATTCTGGGAGAGTCATTCATTCACTAATATTTAAAAATTAATTTAATTAACCACATTAGCAGAATAAAGTAGGAAAAGTATTATCATCTAAATAAATGTAACAAAAATCTATTAACATTCAAAGTTTATTCATAGATTCTAGACAGACCAACTAGGAATAAAACATATATGCAGAAAACATACATCTGTCATCATAATTTAATGGTGGAGATTCTTCCCACTAGACTGCTTTCCACTGAGACTGAGAAAAAGACAGGGATGTTTACCATTAGGACTTTTACTCAATATTTAACAAAGTACTTCATGATATAAGACAAGAAAAGGAAATAAAATTTATAAAAATTGGAAAGGAAAATATTATATTTTTCAGATGATAAAATTATATGTGTAAAATACAATATAATTTGTAAACAATTAGAATATGTGAAGTGGCAAGGCTGTTGAATACATGTATAAGACAAACATAAAATTCTGAGCTTCCATATAGTAATGTGGTAGAATACTGGACTCCAGCGCATCTTACAAGAGTACATGTGAAATTTACTAAACGTAGAATATAAATGTCTTAACATGATAACTAAGAAAATTCCACAAAGGCAATGTTAACCAGTTTGATGAAATTATTTCAAATTGTACATAAAACCAGCACATTGTAAAATTGTAAACAACAACAACAAAACCAAACTGGTCTCCTCATAGTTATCCACAGACGAATTCCGTGTAACCTTAGACAGCAAAAAAGAAGCGGTCTTTGAAGCTATTAAAGCTCCTGAGATGGAGAAATTATCCTGGATAATACAGGTAGGCATTAAAGAAAATTACTTGTATCCTTTCAAGAGGAAGGCAGAGGAAGTTTTTAACACACGTGTAGAAAAGAAGGTGATGTGAAGATGGAACAGAGAAAAATTTGGAGATGCTTCTCTTGAAGATTAGAGTGATGTAGCCACAGCCAAGGAAAGTTGAAAGCTACTATGAGGTAGAAAACAAGGAATAGTTTCTTCCTAGAATCTCCAATGGTAATGCAACCCCGTTGACACATTTGTTTTCTTCCAGTGGTACTGATTTTAGACACCAGGCCTTTATTATGGTGAGAAAACAAATTTCAGTCAGTTTAAGCCACCAATTATGTGTTCAGACACAGGAAACCAATACACTTAAGCAATAAACAATTAGAAAATAAGATGACAAATAACACAACGTTAATTAAAACCAGCTTTTTCTTCTTATGAAAACTGGTAAGCTGATTTGATAAGTTACACGAGCAAAGTAGTCCAGAATAGCATGACAATCTTCAAGGAAAATAATAAATCTGCAGGGTTAACACTACCAGGTTATAGCACACTTAGTCCAAGAAAAGTTGATATTGGTGCAGACATAGAGCTGGTAATGAATAACTAAAGATCAATAAACTATAGATAATTAGATGACGGATAGATATAAATGTAGAATCTTTTTGTGGCCTTGAGGCAGTCCAAGTTTTCTTAAAAGTCATTCTAAAAAAAATTCTGCCATAGAAAAAATTAAATAATTTGAACATCACTAAAATCTATACCCAAATCAGACATGATTGAAAGAATGAAAAGTCAAGCTCCAAAGATTTGTAGTACACACGTCCAAGAGAGGATTTATATCGAAAATACATAAAGACTTCCTTCAAAATCTATAATAAAAGAAAGGCAACAGAATAAAAATGAAAGGCACAAGTTTTCATGGCCTGCCATCCTGCCACGCAAAAGGATACTCAAACAGCCGATGCAAATTAAGGTCATTAACAAGATACCATCAGCCAGCGCAAAAGTGGCTGAAGTCAAGGATACTGGCAAGATGAAGTGTTGGTAAGGTTATGGAACAGTGGAACTACCATATACTGTTGAGCACATGAAACTATACTACATTGTTAATAGAAATGTAATATTATACGGCTACACTGAAAACATATTTTGCAGTTTCCCTTATAAACATAAATATATTTGTATACTAATAAATACACTATCCTTACACTGAATAAATCATAATAAAAAGTCCCTCAACCGGCTTGGTGCCTGTGGCTCAGTCGGCTAAGGCGCCAGCCACATACACCTAAGGTGGTGGGTTTGAGTCCCCAGCCTGGGCCCGCCAAACAACAATGATGGCTGCAACCAAAAAATGGCCGGGCGTTGTGGCGGGCACCTGTGGTCCCAGCTACTTGGGAGGCAGAGGCAGGAGACTCACTTGAGCCCAGGAGTTGGAGGTTGCTATGAGCTGTGATG
>CAUYQV010097400.1:0-11003 GCA_963574575.1 Galagoides demidoff
GCAAGGAAGCTGTTTCTTGGCTGCCATCTTGTTCTTAATTCCAAATCATTTCTTTTTAAGGATGAGGCACAGAAGTTTTACCTGTCACTTCTGCTCATGTTTGTTGGTGGGTACTGAGTCACAAAAACATATTACGGTACAGGAATCCACAAAATGGATTCTCTTTGACCATTTCCCCTGCTAAATAGAAAAAACAAAGGGAGGGATAGATACTGGGGACACTTAGTTGTCTCATCTATAAAGAAAAGGGGAATGAAGTAAAAGTAAAACATCTTTGTTACACAGGCATAAAATCATGCAATTTTCAGATGAAGATATTGAAGCTTAGATTTCTAAGACATTTGCTTATGGTCCTATAGCTTACTAAGTACCAGAGCTGGGAGGTAAATTCAAGTTACAATGCTGGTAATACTGATGATTAAGGCCCTAACTCCTATAAATTTTCTACTACATCACAGTCTTCATAAATGATACTCAAATGTTTATCTAAGAATATTCTTATAGATAATATATCCTTATGTTATTATCAAGATCATTTTTCCAGTTCTCCAAAGTGAAATTATCATTTGAAAATAATATTACACTGTATTGTATTTTTCAACTTGCTCACAGGTACAGAATCTTATTTTATCATTCCAATACCCATGAAGCATGCTCAGGGAATACAGTTATTATAGTTTTACACGTGAGAAAACTTTGGCAGGGAGTTTCAACTTGTGAATTTCACCAGAGTACAAGACAGAGACTAAGAACCAGGACTAGAACCTAATTGTTAACAAATCCATTAGAATTGTGATATAAAGGCAAATTCCACAAATATCCTGAATTAAAGAGTTACTATACTAAGTTATAATTATTTTTAGATTCATTTAGCCAAATTCTATCTTTTTATGAGTGTGTGCTGTTGAATACTAGCTCTAACAAGATAAATAACATGGGATCCATGGGCCTGTTGGCCAATTTAACATTGTCTACAGAAAATTAAAAATCCCTTTTAACCTATTTGATAGATTTAATTAAAAAATTATTTTTAAAGCCAGTTAACTTTTTTTCTCCTTCTCCATTAAAAAAAAATTAACCAGTTTTCTGCTGTATCCAACTACTTTGAAATTTAAATAGCAAAATCCAAGAACAGAGACATAAATTAATATATATGTATATTTGTTTGTTTTGTTTTGGTTTGGTTTGGTTGTTTGTTTTTAATAAAATGCTGGCTGGATATGGTATCTCATGCCTGCATTCCTAGCCCTATAGGAGGCTAAGATGGCAAGATCATTGAGACCAGGAGTTTGAAACCAGACTGAGCAACATAGCCCAAGACCTTATCTCTATAAAAATACAAAAAATGATCTGGGTATAGTGGCCTCTGCTTATAGTCCTACCTACTCAAGAGGCTGAGGTAGCAGGATCTCCAGAGCCCAGTGATTTGAGGCTGCAGTGAGCTGTGATGATGCCACTGAACTCCAGCCTGGGCAAAAGAGCAAAATCATCTCACAGCAAAAAAAAAAAAAAAAAAAATGGCGAAAATAATACTGGTCATAGCATTCTAAAAATTCAGAATGTTATAAAACATCAGGGAGATTAAATTAATCACTTAAATAGAGAAGTAGTTGCTTTCTGAGAAAGTGAATTCAAGAAAATACCATGTTAGTGAACCAGCAGAAATCTGAATGGTCAGCATTCTGTCACATGTGAAATTTTATAATCAGAAATCAAAATTATCTTCAAGAAATTCTACATCAGCTGTTTTCAGCACCGAGTTACTTCTTAAAATGGCAACAGCTAGTCTCAAGTTCTTAAATTTAAATGGGTCAATTTTTATTTGCATTCATTCCTTCTTTCTCCCTCCCCTCTTTCCCTCTCCTCCCATCACTATAAATGCTGTGGCAATTTCAGTGTGAATGGAATGAAAAGGACTGAACCAAGAAACATACCAGAGATAACCATTCTGATCCTGGTAATTGCTTGGACATGTTTGGAGAGGTTAAGTGTGATGAAGAATTGTTTTGGAGGGAAGGTTCTATCTCTGCCCTTCAAGAGTTAATAGTGTGGGTGTGGGAATTGATGAGGCACAGCAAATAGAAAACTTTAAATCAAAATATATCCTCTAGTGCTAAGTAATATTTAGAATGGACTAAGAATAAAGTAGGAGAGAAATATTACTGAAGTATAAGTAATCAAAGGTAGAGAAGCCCTCTTTGGCTTTTATGTAGCTATATGATTCTAGAACATTCACTTTTTAAGTATTTTTCCCTGATTGATGCTACTGTATTCATTGTGATTGTAACAGATTTGTAAGAATTACCATTAAAAATTCTGGAGAGTCACCAACTGGACAACTATTTAAAAAAACACTAAAATTTAACCAAAAGGGGGGTGGGTGGGCATTTGTTCTACAAGGAAAGCTTTATACATCGAAATCTATCGTTCTTATAGTTTATATCTTTTTAGGTATATAGATAACAAAAAAAATAAAATTTCCAAAAGAGGAAAATATGATCATATGGGATGCCCACGTTTTATTGACATATTTATTTTAATATCCAGGGATCCTTTAACTCATCTGTTTAATTGAATTTATTCATCATGTTAAAGGCTGTGTGCAAAGATGATACTAATTGGAGGTGTTTACAGTTTGTTCTTCTGAAAGAGCATAGTCAAATCATCGGTAAACTCTTTATCAAATAAGTATACACTGAACTACTGTTATACTTTTACTTTTTATGTGGTATTTGAAAGTAATGAACTATAGCAGAATGTGTTTGCTTGTTGGAAATGATAATAAATTGACAGAAATACCTAGAACGTGTTGGAGATAATTACAGGTAATAATGCAACAAATGCTTTCAACTGTTGATTTTACTCCAAAAGCTATTCTTCTTCTGCATGAGAACGCTTATATAACCCTTCATATCCCTGCTGGTTCTGGTACTGAATCTTATGTAAATCCAGTGAATTTCCTTAGGGTGTAGTCAGAACCTAACTTAATCAGTCTCTAGCTGTGCTCAAATAAGAGCTTGCCATTCAGCCAGGTGTAAAGTCCTCATTGGATGAAGACTGGATACAAAACCATGAAGATTTCCCACCGAGCATCCACAGTTGACTTCTCACAATGGCATTCACATTCATCCAAATGCCATATGCCTGTGCATTGTGTGGATTTGTAACACATGTAATTTTCCTGAAATACTGATTTCATTTTCACTAATATATTCAAAATGTCAAGATTTCAGTACAGTCCTATTCCACTAACATAAAACATTCACATAGAACCTGGGAGAAACGATTATTATTAAAAAACAACGTAGGTGGGGGGAAATCTACTTATGTTTAGACAATAAAATCTAACTTGGTTTTAGAATTTTTTTAAAGCAGAAAAACTAATTCTATAAAACCCATTTATTATATTCAGAAGTATAGGATGTCATATATAATACTATAAATAATTTTATGGTTTAAAAATGATTTATAGCCACATAGTGAAAGACAAAAGAAGGAGGACTTTTTCCTATACACTCATGTCTTTGTCCTAATAATTCTTTTTGTTGATAGGGAATGAATATATGATTTTTTTTAATCAAAAAGACTCTGTAAATAATATCTCATGACTTCATTATATATTTTTTTTAAATTTTGGATCAGTATGAGTGTACAAATGATTAGGTTATATTGTGTTTGTGTTTCTAAGGTAAAGGTCAAGTTGGAGTTGAGCCCTTCATCCAAAGGTGTGCAGTATACCCTGACATTGTGCACATTAGGTGAGAGCTCAGTGATTCCCTTTCTTCCTCTGCTCTCTGCCTTCCCTCCTCCTTACCTCTAGAATAGACTTATGTTTTTCAATCTTTAGAGTGTAGTTATTTTTCTGTTGGTTTTATATTAGTCTTGAGTACTTTGGATTCTTGCTTTTCCTTTCTTGTGATACATTACTAAGAAGAATGTGCTTCAATTCCATTCCAAGTAAATACAAAAGATGTAAAGTCTCCATCTTTTTATGGTTGAATAGTATTCCATGGTATATATGTACTGTAGTTTGTGAATCCATTCATGGGATGATGGGAGCATCCTCAAAGACCTAAAAATGTAGACCTTCCCTTTGATCCTGCAATCCCATTACTAGGGAATGACCCAGAAGAAAAAAAAAAAAACTCACTTTGTTACAAGGACATTTGCACTAGACTGTCTTTTGCAGCTCAATTCACAATGGCCAAGACATGGAAGCAACCCAAGTGCCCATCATTATACTTATTTTACATCATTTTATATATATATATTTAAATATATATATTTTATAATTATACTCCTATTTATCTTTTCCATTAAAGTTTTCAAGAGAATAATCAGCCATTTAGTAATCAGTGAAGTGCTTTTTTAAAATATGGTTTCCTTAGCTTCTTCTTATAACTAAGATTTTCTGAGAGTAGCTTCCCCTAAATTTTAAAAGCATCCAAATAATTCTCATATACACTTAATTTAACAACTTTTCACTGGACTGGAAATCATTTAGAGAAATGTATCACGTCTTAATTCATCTTTATCTCTTGGTATTTAGGGCACTGGCACAAATGATTTTTAGATTTAATTGGATTAAATGATTTTCTTCATTTTATACCTGTAATAAATGCATTATGCACATAAATATCAAAAAATAGTAAAATACTTGAAGAGTGTCTGATAGTCACAATATAATAGTATATCTACCAATTAGCAGTGACAACACAATGAAAAAATAATAGAGCGGAAAAAATCTACATTGTTTTCAGCATATAGTATATCGGGTGTGATTTTGAAATATAACTCATAAATCATTTTTTAAGTTATCTTGAAAGTATCCAAGTTAAAAAATGTGCCCTGTCTATTGTTTTGTCTTAGTAAGCACTCTACTAACTGCTTTGAAAAATGATTACTTAACAAAGAATATTTTAAGTTATTGCATCATACGCCCAGAGTTTATTAGTTTCCAGAGCCTGGATCTGACTTCACTGAAATGCACCTGAGCAATTTGACCTAGAAATGAGCTCATGTACCCTTGTAAGATGTACCATAGGTGTGGTCCCATCAATTAACCTCCCTCCACCCATCTTCCCCCCTCCCTTCCCTTTCCCCTTTCCTCATATTCTTGGGCTATAATTGGGTTATGGCTTTTATATGGAAGCTACAAATTAGTCTCATTGTAGGGCTCAGTACATTGGATACTTTTTCTTTCATTCTTGAGATACTTTGCTAAGACGAATAAAAAAAAAAGAAAAGAAAAGAAATGAGCTCATGATGAATAAACAAGTTTTCCAATTACTTTTCTACCTGTAAAGCCAGGATTTTCAGTTTTGGTATATAGAGTATACTGTATTGTGTCATGGTTAGAAGGCCAACTAGCTTTTACTAGTTGTATGATCAGGTGCAAATTACCTAATTCTATTTACTATTTTATATATGAAACCAGAATGCTAAGACCTGTGTCCCAGAGTTCTTTAGAGTTCAGAAATGTTTATAAAGCTCTTAGCTTTAATCTTATTGTCATTGTTTTTGATTATTAATGTCTTTTTTGTTATTATAATTGGCATCTTGAAGGTTTCATGCTATCCCCCCACAGAAAGATACTCTTCCTTTTGAAGAAAAACAACTACTTTTTCAGGCTTTCCATATTATTTTTCCTGAATCAAATCTATGCTTATATCAATAACATTGTCCCACAGGGGACAGTCCTCAGCGTCCCTGTTTGTTTTACTTCTGCATAATCTAAGTGCTGTTTTGATTGCCAGCTCTGAGAGCTGCTACTCCACATGCTTAAGAATAGATAAAACAGTTTATGTCCCTGTTGGCTGAAAGTTTGTGATCAGTCAAGATAGGCTGTGGATTGAAGACCTAATTGCGTGAAGTAGTCAGTGAGCTTACTTTAAAGAAATTTAGAAGGTAAATGTTTTTCAAGTTGGAGGCAACTTTACAGATAGATGAGTTCTTGCATCGAGTTAATACCCAGAGGTGACAATGGATACAGGTTTCACGTGGCCTAAAGCTTATTATTTTTACGAAACAGAATACAGAGAAAAAGTATTCCTTTTGCAAATTTAATAAAACCGTGTATCACTGTAAATGCATTGCTCATTCCCTACTAATATTTTAGAAGGGATCTGTGCAAGGGAGGGGATTCTTTAGCTTCCCGGCTAATTTATGTCTACAAAGAGAATTTGTCCTCTGCAGAATAGGACCTTACAGTCTCATTCTGGAGAAAAGAAAAATAAATATAGAAATAATAATGACATAGCATTTTAAACAGAATTATGTGGCATAGATTGTAACTACTAAAGAGTCTATAAAAGAGAAAGAAAATGCCAGTAGCCATTTGGAGGGGAGTAAAAGGAAGATGATTAAAAATATCCTCCAGGGGCAGTGCCTTGGCTCAAAGGAGTAAGGTGCCAGCCCCATATGCCGGAGGTGGTGGGTTCAAACCCAGCCCCGGCCAAAAACTGCCAAAAAAAAGAAAAAAAATATATCCTCCAACACGAAGGTGATGATAATAAATTAATATAGTCGACTGGAAATTATCAAAGAACCAACTTGGCATTAAATTCCTCTTCTGGCACCTAAACTGTATAAAAATGAATGTAACCATGCTCAGATGCCAGGCACTGTGCTAGGAGTCTACATTCTTATCATTCCATCGTCATATCAGCAGAATGAAGTAGGCTTATTTTATTAACTTATACAAAGTTATTTTGTTAGTGAGTTTGTAATTCAAATCTGTTAGATTTTACTCGCTACTTTATAGTGCTTTGAACGACTTCTGCAGTGTGCTTGGACATAAGGTGAAGTTTGTTTTGGAATCGAATGAAAGTACTCTGGAGCAAGTGTATGTGCCAGCCTATCCCATTCCTTGACAGCTCCACTCCATATACCTCGCCGATGAAACAAAACACCTATTACGTCATAGGCAAACAGTAATGGACGTTTGCAAGTAAATTCACTACAATAACCATGATAGAGATTCATACAATAAATGAGAGAAATAATTGATCTTGACAAAAAGAATTTGCCACTAAAATAGAAGGGTTACTACCTTCTTTTTAACTAAGTATAAAAGTTAATAACTATTAGCATGATTAAAAAGTCTCTTGCAATGATTTGTGAAGCAAAAAATTATGTTTATTATTCATGTTAAGGTGATGAGGCGATTAGAAATAAATCTATCCATAGACATCTCTTCTTATGAGAACTTATATTCTGCTCCACATGGCTGGTACAACCATAAAAAGAACATTCTTCTTTCTCCCTGCTGTGGATCATTTCTGCCCTTGAGAAGTAGCTGCCTACAATTGTGAGTTATTTTACCTGCCAGGAACATGAGTTTACCTTCTAAATTTATTTCTAAATAAACTATGATAGTATTGCTCTCACACAAGCTTCTTTAAAAACAGAGCAGTCTGTCTTTTTGGAATCAGAATTTAATTGGAGTCGTCGCTATTTTACTGTCCCTGTAATTCATGCCAAATTGTAATTAGAGCCAGGCATGGTGGCTCATGCCTGTAATCTCAGGACTTTGGGAGGCCAAGGCAGGAAGATCACTTGGGCCCAGGAGTTGGAGACTAGCATGGTAAACAGCAAGATCCTATCACTATAGAAAAAAATTGTGTTTAAATTAACCATGCA
Organism: Galagoides demidoff; assembly: GCA_963574575.1. Taxonomy (NCBI): domain Eukaryota; kingdom Metazoa; phylum Chordata; class Mammalia; order Primates; family Galagidae; genus Galagoides; species Galagoides demidoff. The sequence goes on from CAUYQV010097400.1 coordinate 7,642, forward strand.
TGATGGTGCACATCTGTAGTCCCAGCTGCTCGGGAGGCTGAGGCAAGAGAATTGATTGAGCCCAGGGCTGTAGTGAGCTTTGATGATGCCACAGCATTCCAGCTGGGGCAACAGAGGAAGACTCTGTCTCAAAAAAAAAAAAGTAATTTGATTTGTGCTAACAGTTCCAACAATAAACATTCAACAGGATTAAGTTTTTGTCTATGTGTGGAAAATAATAGTTTAACTAGCACCTAATATCATTGTAAAAAAAAAAAACTGTTTTAAACCCACTATTTCTTAAATGTTCTTAATGTTTTGCTTCTTAACTCAGTTCACTCACACTTGCCTTTTCTTTCTGAGTTGTCATTTCTTCCGCTTTATCCTACCCTCTTCCATAGTATCCTAATTCATTAAAAATGTGCTGCTTGTTTTTATCTAATACATTTTATGACCTGATAAACTGCAGCAGTTCTCAACCTGTGGATCTCGACCCCTTTGTCATAATGAAAATACATCCTGCATATCAGATATTTACATTATGATTCATAACACTACCAAAATTACAGTTATGAAGTAGCAATGAAAAATAACTTTATGGTTAGGTGACACCACAACGTGAGGAACTGTATCAAAGGGTCACAGCGTTAGGAAGGTTGAGAACCACTGTGTTAAAGGATCTTGACTTTCAGCTTGAAAATGCTTTTCTACAACCTCTAGTATATAGTAAAAATTGATAACAAAATACATAGTTATGTGTCTCCAACTCTTGTGTGACAGGAAAATATTTATTAACCTATGAATGCTGTTAGCCTTACCTCCTCCTTCGCTTTCTGCTGTAGCTTTGCTCCCTCGTGCCTCCTCCCAGAGTTTTCCAACAACTCAGTGGGGTTTTGAGATGCAGACTAAGAAGATGGGAGAAAGGGAGGCAAAACTGGAATGGTGAAAGGAAAGTAAAAACTTTCAAAGTTTCACATTTAGGATTGAGCTCAAGAGGTAATCCTTAAAGAGAAAGGAGAAAGGAGTTTTTAAAGCTGGGCGTAGAGGAGGGAAACCAGTCTAGAAAGGGTAAACTGCCCCGCCTGTCCTTTTTTATATGTTCATACTTGTGGTGAGTATGATTCAATAGGCAGAACCTCATGAGTCCCCTGCCACACAGCCAGTCAATCCCGGGAAAGGAATGTGTAGCTATAAAGCATAGCAAGTTTCACACTCAAGGTGACAAGCGTGGGTCAGCTCAAAAAAATTTCACTTTGCAGAGAGAGTAGATTTCAGATTTCAAGGTGGCCTTCCCATATTTATTGAACAGTGCAATCTACAGAATTCATCCATCATTTCTCTGTTGCTCAAGCTCTGCTTCTCTAAAGAAATTAAACAGTAGACGCAGGCCGTATCTCATCCCCATTCATTTTTCTTACTGCCCTTTTCTCTAAGTCATTACTAGCAATCTGCAGCTTTTAGTGGACTATCTACTTTGTGTATAAAATACACAGTGAGAAACTCTCCTATCCTTATTCTTCAAGACGTTATCACCTCTTGTTTATATTGCCAGTCAGCTTGAACAAAAATAAAACATAAAAAGTACTAGTGAGTTTTCAAAGATAAGGTTAACAATTAATTTTTCTGTGTAGTAATAGAATCTGCTGTATAGGTTAACTTCCTAAAACAATGAAACTGAACGAAGACATCCAATGTGTGGTATCTAGAGTGCTGCAGGCTTCTTTAGATTTCTTTCTTTTAATTATCAATGGCCTGTAGTTTAATGAAATATATTAACCTAACAAAAGCTGTGAGGGTGGGGACTGACTTGATGATAATAATACTTAAGTCATCTTCAGAGCCTGACTTTGCGGCTGGCAAAACGTAAGCCACTGGCCAGAGCAATAAGCCACAGAAATAAAAATTGAACCCCATCTAGAATCCCTGATTACCTCCGGTGAAAGCAAAGACACACACTCACACACACACATTTGGTACAAGCTAATATAGGCTATACATTGCATCAATCTCCAGACCAGTGAACTGAGTAGTATCCAAAATTAGCAGTTGCCATCAACTGAAATCCTGAAACTTCCCTAGGCTTGTTTACCAAGTGATTTATGTGACCAGTTCACTATGTTTTCTAAGATATTTATCATCTGGTTCATAAATGTTCCTTTATAAATTCACGTTCATATACTAAACCTCACATTTTTAATATTAAAAGTATATAATTTTAATTATTGAAAAACCAGGATTTTTTCTGATCCTAGTCAGTGATTAGAGAATATTGATTTGGGGGCGGCGCCTGTGGCTCAAAGAGTAGGGCACCGGCCCCATATACTGGAGATGGTGGGTTCAAACCCAGCCCCGGCCAAAAACTCCAAAAAAAAAAGACTATTGATTTGAAAAAGCAACTAATTATCAGCAAGCTGAGGATACCCACAACTGCCCTCAGTGCTTACTATAGATAGTGATTAATATCATTGATTACGTGAATGAGTGAATTTAATCATGTAATATTTTCTCCGATGGGACACTTATCTATCTAGGGAAGGGAGGGAAGAGTTATTGAGAAGGACTCCAGGGTAATGACAGCTATCTTCTTTTCATACTTGATATGCCTTCTGTCACTCTTATGTTAAATCACTTTATGGCTAATTCTTGGTTTGTTTGGAGAAGAGTGAATCTTGGGGAAAATAGAGAACAGGAGTTAGAAAATTCGTTTTTAAAGCTGCTGACTTGGCTCGGCGCCTGTAGCTCAGTGGTTATGGTGCCAGCCAAGTACACCCATACACCAGGGTTGGCAGGTTCCAACCCAGCCAGGGCCTGCCCAACAACAATGACAACTACCACAAAAAAATAGCCAGGCATTGTGGCAGGCACCTGTACTTCCAGCTCTTGGGAGGCTGAGGCAAGAGAATCGCTTAAACCCAGGAGTTTGAGGTTGCTGTGAGCTATGACACCATGACACTATACCAAGGGTGACATAATGAGACTCTGTCTCAAATAAATAAATAAATAAATAAAAGCTCCTGACTTGATATATAGTATATACTTTGATATAGGACAAGTATTTTAATTCAGTAACTTATGTTTGCTCTCCTTGCTGTCGTGACCACTAAGGCCCTGGTCTCGGTCACTGCAGGAAGGAACCAGGCCTGTCCTAGATTAGAAGTACAAGCTTGCAGGAGGCAGGCTAACCTTGAATGCAGGGCAGCCCCCCCCCCCCCGGCGCCCCGCGCGCGGCCCCCCCCCCCGCCCGCCCCCCCCCGTAGCCTTTGTTTGAGCCAGTCGTTGTCTGGGGAGCGCAGTATTAGACTAGGACTGCCCGCTTAAGGCCCGCACTCGCTGGGTCACTGTCTGCACAACAAACACATACTGATGACTTATCCCCCGGGACC
>CAUYQV010097404.1:0-10929 GCA_963574575.1 Galagoides demidoff
GTGTGTGTGTGCACTGGTGTGTATGTGCATGTATGTGTCTTCTCCATCACTGGTTTGGCCTATTCAGATTTCAAGAGCTACAAAGAAATAAGTTGCCAAAGAAATCAGAAAAACAGATGAGCTCTCACGATATTTCTAAGAAATATAATTCTATTAATAAAATCAAATTGGTTGGAATCCAAAAGCATTTTAAACTTTCAGAACAAATTGAAATGTTTAAAGTTTCAGAGCAAATGTCTCAATGTCTGTCTAAAATTTAGTGGATTTTAGAAGTAGGAGAGAAATGAGAGCCTGTCTATCCAAACCCTCTTATTTACCGGTCTTGTACAAGGTCACACAGCCAGGTGGTAGTCAAGTCCGACCTAAAATGATCCTTCCCCATCTCCTGGCCCTGTTCTCTTAGCTACACTCCCTATTTATAAATATAATGCATGTTTTCAGGGTCAGAGTAATATTAGAAGAGATTAAATTACACAAAACTATCTTCCCTCACCAGGTGCTCTCCTAAGCCTGAAATTCCACTATTAGATAATCATTCCTTGGGTAAATACATTTCTGAGCTGGTCTGCTCCTCAGACAGAAATGGCCCTTGGGCCCCCACAACCCCACACAGAGATGGGACACTCTGCTCTGCAAGGGTGGGGCTTAGGGTGACACAGGATGGGGGTGCAGGGGCACCAGGAACTCCCTGAATGCCTTCAGGGCCCAGGAGGAAAAGAAAGATATGGGTGGTGAAGGGGGTCCCTGCCTCCTCCCCGATACCCCTTACCCCAAGCCGGGCACAGCAGAACTGTCCACATCACAGGGAGTAAACTTAAAATGCAACAAAGTCTTCAAAAACATCTTGCTCATCATGTAATATTTTTTATCTTAAAATTGACATCTGATTTTTAAGGCAGCTGCTTTGGAAGCAATTTTCTGTTGATTGCAAGCGTCTGAAGCCTCTTGAATGACAAGAAATACCCAGCCAGAGGAAGGGAGGAGGCGCAGGCAGGAGGGTGGGCAGGGAGGCTCTCAGGGAAAGGCACAAAACTAGCCCCCTAAAGAGGAGAGCTTTAAATTTTACCCTTAAAAAAATCCCAACAAACACACCCATTGTTATTTGTTCTGCCGAGAGTAACAGACAAAGCGTTGTCGGCCAGGTCGGAGCTGCCCAGTCAGCACATAGTCGGGCTTGTCCAGCTCGTGAGTGGGTGCAGATGGGCTCCCAACTGGGGTGTGCTCTCCCCTCAAAGGCACAGTCCAGGATGAGACCAGGTCACAAGGATTCCAGGTCAGCCCCAGGAGCCTGCAGTCGATCTAAAGGGGGATGACAGCATGAGGCCACTCCCAGCAGGGAGGCAGAACTTTGCCACTCTGCCTGGGAGGCACCTGTCCCTGTCTCCCCGCTCCCCCCTGCAGGCCAGCAGGACAGGAGAGGAAAAACCAGCTAGAGCTGCCCTGGAGTGGCCTGCTTGCACCTGCTGAGGTGGTTTAAGTGTGGACTGTAACAGCAGGGGTGACTATTTGCCTGACTCTGGTCCAGGTGCCATCTGGTTACCCTAATACTGGTCATCTTAATAACTTTCTATTTCTAATCAGCCATTTAATTACAGGAACAATTAGGTTCTCCAGTCCATGTGAGACCATGGCTTACGCAGTACATAAAAGTTAACAAAGTTAATAAGGAAACCTGGACTTGGACCCATCATCAACCTGGGAACATCCGACTGAAATAGCGCCTCTCCTAAGACCGGATATTCCCGCTGCAGCCTTCCATACTGTGCAGGTGGGGCTGTCAGTACAGCCTGGGAGGCTCCAGAGAGGAGGGCCCTGATAAGGAGGCGGAAAGGACTGCAGTCCAGGTACCCTTGGCCCGAACTCAGCCTGCAACACCAGTCTGGTGAGGCTTGTTGCCAAAGGGAACTACAAGGGCTTCAGGATGGGCAGGTGGGTGACCAAATCTGGTCATCCTCAATGCCCAACAGGTGGCTGATTGGCGGGGGCCACTCAGGTGTTTGCCTCTAGGCCACCACACATGGTCCCCTCTCCAGGGTGAGGTCCAGGCAGGAGGAAGGGCACAGACAGCCAGGGAGGAAGATGGGCCCGGGACCTGGGGCAATCCATCACCTAGGAATTATTACAGACCTGGGACCTGGGGCAATCCATCACTTAGGAATTATTACCAGTAACAACAGGACCCAACTCTTACTGGAAGAAGAAGGCTCTGATTGCATAAAAGTTTTAATTTTTAAATAGCAGAATCTATCACTATTAGCTTTGTACCTTCCCCAAATGCTTTCATTTTTTAGAAGTTATTATCCTTCCAGAGAATCATGTACTAGTCTACTTTCTGCTAATTTTTCTATGAATTTTTAAAATATTTGACTTTAATTTTCTTTTAGTACACAGGATAGGATGTGTATCTAAAATTAATTTTTCTCTAATGTGCTATATCTCAAAATCATATATTAATTAATCCTCCCCTACTGTTTTGTAATGCTTGCTTTATTGTATATTAAATTCTGGCTCATAAGTCTGTCTATTTGATTCACTCAGCAAACACATGCCGAGTTCTCCCCACGTGCCAGGCACTATTCTGGGTGCTAGAGATGCAACAGTGAGCAGCCCAGCGGAAATATCTGCCCTTGCAGAGCAATTTTGTTGGAGGAAACAATATAAACAAAGAAATAAATAAACTACATCATCTATCAGTGTTATGAAGGAAAATAAAACAAAGAGAATAGAAAATTCCAGCCAAGGTGGATGAGATGCAATTTAAAAATGGGTGGCTAGGGGAGATCTCACCAAGAAGGAGACACAAAGACATCCCCAAAGGGATGACGGATGCATGACGGAAGCATGCTACAGCCAACAGGCAGCACGAGCAAAGGCCCTGGGGAGGCAGCCCTTCCAGTCTGGTGGCTTCAGAAAGGCCCATGCCGAGGGTGCAGAATGAAGGGAAGGAATGGTGGGAGATGAGAGGTGAGGCTGTCGGCAGCCCAGGTAGAACTCACCTGGAAGGAGGCCGACAGCTTCTCTGAGCAGGATGGTGTATCTGTTTTCTATGAACACTGTAACAGATTACCCAAACTTGGCCTACTAGAGCAGAAATGTATCCTTCCACAGTTGTGGGGGCCAGAAGTTCAAAATCAAGCTGTGCTGATTCTGCTGGAGGCTCTGGGGAGGGCACATTCCATGCTTTCCCGCCCCAGCCTGTGGCGCCTATGGCCAGTCCTTGGTGTTTTTGGCTTGTGGAGATATCACTGTAGCCTCAGCCTCCATCTTTGTGTGGCTTTCCCTTACATGTATCTCTCGTTCCCTGTCTGACCTTTTAAGGACTTAGGTCATTGGACTTGGGGCCCACCCTAAATCTAAGATGATCTCCCGTTGAGATCCTTAACTATATCTGCAGAGACCCTATTTCCAAATGAGGTCGCACACAGGTGTGTGGACTAGAAGTGGGATATACTTTTTAGGGAAACACAATTCATCCCCTTAGAGGTGGGAAACCACTGGGGGTCTGTGATCATGAGAGAGAAACAAGCTGATCCGTTTTAAGGGATCACTGTGGCTGCTGTGTGGACCTGTGTGAGAGGGTCAAGGCAGAAACAGAAAGAGCATTAGGAGTCCTTCCCGGTCATCTGGGCGCGAGACAACGGCAGTGGTGGAAGTGACATAGAGGTTGACTCTGATCCCTTAGTCACTCCCATTGAGTTGTTATTTTTACAACTACCAAAGTATGTTAATTGTTTTGTCTCTTTGTCTTTGAATACCTGATGGAGTTGATCCTCCCTTTTTCCTTTTCCTAGTTAGAGTACATAAATCTGATACTTTGTATGAGATGGTATTTTGTCTTCTCCTTCAAGATTACTATATACATTTCAGTTTATGATTAGGTTGACTGATTACTCAAGTCCTTTATTATCTTTTTAAAGGTTTTTTAAAACTTTATAGCAACAATATATCCTTATTATCAAGGGTTTCTTGGGGAAAAGGGCTTGATATTGTGGACAGGATCTATATTTTTCTTGCTTTGGTGACTAATGATAATTGATAAGACTTAGTTGGGTATGTTTATTTTAGATCTAGTATTTTGTTGAATCATTTCATTCAATGTTATTTTTGCTGATTCCTCTGCATGTTCTGATTTTCCGTTTTGAGTGCAAATAATTATCTTTTCTCTCTTCCCATTACCTTGTCTCTGTTTTGTCGTGCTCCTTCCATTAACTAGAGTTTTCAGAATACTATTAAGGAATCAGTCTCATTCCAATTTTTAAACAGAATTCAATTCTTCTATCCGTTAAGCATAATATGGACTCTTATTTTCCACAACTTTTTATCATGGTAAAAAAACAAACCTTAATTATAATATTTCAGTATTTTTAGTGCCCTTATTAAACATTATGAGTTGCCTTTTAGACACATCATTTAGTGTATTTAGCCTGTGATGTTGTGCATTTTATTAGTAAGAGCTCTGTGTTGAATTACCTACATTATGGCACTTATCTTCCAGAAGATTCCTCCATATTGGCTTAGAGAAAGATTCAAGGTGGCAGTTTTCACATTTCTTTGATTCCTTTTTTTTTTTTTTTTTTTGAGACAGTCTCACTTTGTCACCATCATTAGAGTGCTCTGGTGTCACAGCTCACAGCAACCTCAAACTCTTGGGCTTAAGCAATTCTCTTGCCTCAGCCTTCCAAGTAGCTGGGACTACAGGTGCTTGCCACAGCACCAGGCTATTTTTTGTTGCAGTTGTCATTTTGTTTTTTAGCTGGCCCGGGTCGGGTTCAAACCCTCAGTGTGTATGGCTGGTGCCATAACCACTGTGCTATAGATGCCGAACCTCTTTGATTCCTTTCATAAGTAGGTATCTGCTTGATTTGGGTGATACCCTTATGAAAATCAATATTCTCACATTATAATCAGTATTCGTGCTAATTATGCCTGCCATTACTTTTTATGAACACTTCTGGGAAAAGCACTAGCTTTCTGTATGAACATCATTATGATAAAAATGTATTAATAAAATGCCGCTAATTATTACTACTGCTTTGGCAGGGTATGAAATAATAGTTCTTGTCCCTAGGACCTGACGCTGCCACCACCACCTCACAGTTTGTAGGTGACATTAGATTACACCACTCATCGATGTCTCCCGGTGTGATCACAGGGCAGCATTGTGAGGCCCATTTTTACAAAGGAGGGATCCAAAACGGACATGATTAGGAGTTGATGGAAGGCAGCGTAAACAACCCGAGAAGCGGAGACAGACCTGTCAGGTGTCCTGATCCCTCCACCCAGCAGTGACCAGAGCTGAGAGAAGGCTGAGAGGCTGACGGCAGGACAGCAGGACGTAGGAAGGAGGTCTGCTGGAGTCCCTGCTCCCTCAGACACTTCCAGCCTCTGTCCTTGTCTACTCTGGCATAAAGCCCTTGCTGCTTTGACATCCAGGCCAGGCAGCTGTGTCACCCTGCCTCCCCCTTGACCTGTGTCACCTGCTGACCTCCTTAGCCACTGCTACACCATGTTGTTCTTAGCAGCTGGCCCAGAGCTGCTTCCCATCCCAGGTGACCCCAGTATCTATCCCCAGAGAAAGACAACTCCTCTCACTGCTTTGATCTATTCAACTCTACTGGTCATTTTGACATCACTTCAGCCACCCAGACCTGGGAGCAACTCAACTCTGACATCCCTCCCTGACTCTCATTTCTTATCCTTCCATCTCTCTGCAATCTGCCCTCTCAGCTGTGTCCTCCTCTTCCACCTTTCCTGAGCTGTCCTTACTCTCTGAGCCCTTTCCTGGCCTGGATTCCTCCCCTCCCTGGGCTGGGTTGGTCACTGGGACTGCACGAGGCCCCCCATCTGCCTGCCCCCAACTCTGTTCTCAGGGGTGAGGGGTGAGAGACGGGCAGTGCACCTGGAGGAAGGAGCCAGAACCCTCTGCAGTGCTGCCCTCTGAGGACATGCGGGGTCCCAGGGTTGGAAGAGGGTGGACGACAGTGCTCCCTGGGGATGCAGGAAGAGCCCTCTGACTTCCAAGTCCAGCCCTGGGTTTATCCTTGGTGCCTCCAGCGCTGACTCTGCCCGCCCTCGTCTGTGATCTCAGCTCCCTTCCCTTCCCCTGCAGGGTGGTTTCCGCTCTACTGTGGGCCAGGCCCAGGCACTGCCCCGGGCAGCCGCTTGCCAGCCCCACCCCTTCCTCCCCTGCTCAGGGAGCCCCTCCAGCTCCCACGCTGGTCCACGTTGGTTGAGTCCCTTTTAGGCTTCAGAGCCGGGGCACAAAGAACAAAGGCCATTTCGTCTCCAACGCTGCAATTATTCCAAGTTCAGTCTTCAAAGAGCAGAGATTTTTCTGCTTCGTCTACCCACAGCTCAGCAACTGTATTTCCACACCTATTGTTATTCTATTTCTGTTCCTAATTGCTGTTATAGAAAACCCCGCCTAGCCTAGCGAAGCTTCGGGAGTTGCCAATCCGTGGGCTCCCTTCAAATGTAAATGTTTATGCAAATGCCTTTGGAGGCTGGGAGTGGGATCCTGTGGTCCCCCCGGTAGGAGTTGAGAAAGAATACTGCCGGGGAGGCTGGGAAACAGCAGACAACCCTCTGCCCTCATTATTTAAACGCTCACTGCTCTGAGATGGCTTCCTGTCTCCAACTTCCTCTCCCACTCTGGCAGCTGAATTTAAAACACTTGCTACAAAATGCTGCTTCTTGGGGACACTGCTGCTTAACCCTTTTGTGTTTGCTCCCTGGGGGACACTGCATGTTGGCCAGCTGCACTCCTCCCAGGGACTATTCCTAGGAATCTCGGTCTTCCATTTTTACATGTGGAAAATCGTCTATCTACACAATGCTCTGAATATGGCTTGGTCAGCGTTGTTGGCAAGACCTGAAAATAGCAGTACCTTACCACTCCAAGCAGAGTTACAAGCCTTCCCAAAACAGCTACTGAGTCAATACAAATGTTGTCTCCCCCAGAGTCAGCTGGCCCACCCCAGAGCTTCAGCTTTCCTCCCTCTGTCTTCCTGAGCCCCCAGCTGCTCTCCGCCTCCTGCCCTGCCCATGCACAGGGCAGGCTCTTGGCACCCCGCTCTCCCTTGCTCCCACCTCACTGGCCTGCCATTATCACCAGCAGCATCTCGGTCCAAAGAAAGTCCTCAGCTTCTGAGCATTAGACTTTCTTCTCAGCGGGTTATAGGACAGTCGGCCCTGCTCAAAAATACTCAGAAAGAACAATTGCTTCTGTACTGACCATGTACAGAAGTTTTTCTTGTCTTTGTTCCCTAAACAATACAGTATAACAGCTATTTACACAGCATTCACATTGATTCAGGTGTTATGAGCAATGTAGAGGTGATTTAGAGTCCGTGGGGAAGCCTGCATAGGTTAGATGCAAATACGGGGCCATCGTCCACCAGGAACTTGGGGAGCTATGGATGCTGGTGTTGGAGGGGCCCCTGGAACCAGTCCCTGGATGCTGAGGGATGACGGTGTTAACTTACTGGCTTCCTTTATCAGTAGCTTCCATGTTCAACATTATATCTGATTTTCTAAGATAAATTCCAAACTAAATGAGAGGGGCAAAATACAAAATGCTGGAAAAATGACCCGAGCCCACGATTTTTAGCTGTGTGTCTTTTGTTTTTCAGAGATGTTATTTAACATTCCCTGAAGGTCTGCTGAACCTGTGTTCGGTAGAAAGACAGGGAAGCTCACTCTCCCCTGGAGCGTCATTCATGTTCTGAAGGGCTAAAAATACACTTTCAAGTACAATTAGCCGATTTAAGAGGCAGAGATTGTGTCACTCTCTGCCTGCCTCCTAGGGTCAGGGGGAGGTAGAGGGTGGAGTGATACGGATTCATGCTTCCAGCATGGTAGGAAGGAGATCTCTGTCAATTTAGGGTGGCTTTATAATTATCCAGCAAGATCAGAATATCTGATCAAAGCTTATCACTCTGGTCTACTCAGTTTCAACGTGATCTCCTTCTTCTTAGATCTAATAATGTATCACAAATTGACACGTGTTTGTGAAAATGATTTATGGTTCAACTCACTCAGACCCTGCCATATGCCTGCCAATCATTCACTCCCTTTACTTATTCTCCGTGCAGACTTGCCTAACGTCAGTGGCTGTAACGCTCTCCAGCTTCATTACATCTTTCTCAGGAAAAAATGGATCACTGGCTTGCATAAAATATAACTTTGCCTGAAATTGTAAAAAATAAATGCATTTACATACTAGAGGCCAGGGTATTCCGAGTGCCCTGACCCTGTGAGGCCTTGCAGACCCACGACTCCCAGTGGCACAGTAGCTGTGCCAGGGGCCAGGGGAGCCGAGGAAGAATCCTGCAACTATCTGTGAGCCACCCAGATTTGAGCAAGGTAACGGACCTCGCTGCTCAAGAAGGAAACATTAGTTTACCAGAGGTTTCCTCGCAGGCTGGGTGCATAGTCCACGTGACCCTGTCCCCTAGGCCAGAACGTACAGAACACACTCAGGGCTCAGGCCCAGACCCCACCGGTCGAGTCTATGTAGAACTGCGTCCCTACCGCACCCCCTTCTCATTCCAGTCACAAAGACTCTTTGACAGCCTCTCTTACACAGGCCAAAACCGTGGGAAACTTTCTCACGTTAGCCTCTCGACGTTTCTGAGATCTGGAACTGAAAGACCCACAGTCAAGTTAAAAATGACATTCTCACCGAAACAATTTATGAAAAGCCTATTACCTAGCAATTTTGTATTTGAATGCAATTATGTTAATGTTATTAGTACATTATGAATGGTACTAATATGATTATTGTTTTGTGTGGTGTTACTGGAAATTAATTTAAATGGATTTACATATTTTTAAGATCAAGAGCACTGCTAACATGGATAAATAAGAAAGGTGACTTATTTTGAAAAAAAAAATAAACACGGAGAGAGTTAGGTTGTGACTTCATTTGTAATACTGACACAGTCATTATTGTGGTTTTTGTTAATATATTTTGCAATTTCCAAAGTGTGTTTCTTGTTTAAAGGAGCAACCTGTGTTAATCTCCTCAGCCCCCTCTGAGATATGTTTAGCCCCCTGTTTACTTGAGGGAGCTGAGTGTCACAGGGAGGAAACAGCTCATCTCAAATTATACCCAGAGTCCAGACAGTGCAATATGCAAACTCAAGTTGCCCAGAACACAACTGCTACACTGAGGTCATTGGGAATGTAGCTTTTCATGTTAAATCATTTACAATTCTAATTAAATAAGGCTGGACACCTGAAAACTCTGCTCTTCAGGACCTCAGTGAAAGGAAATGCTTGTTTCTGTACCAGGGAGGCTGGTTTCCATTTACCACTATGCCTTCTGCTGCTTGTTGGAGGAGACCCCTTGGGCTGCTTGACCTTTGCTGTGCACCTGCCCTGTGTCCACCCTGGGGTGTGTCATAATCTGCTGCTAGAGACCTAGGGTAAACATGAAACAAGTTAGGAGCATGAAATACCCTGTGTGTACTCGGCCAGGGCAAACATTAGGTACCCACTGAAGTTGCTCCAGGGTGACTGACCGAGGGGGCCCTGGTGGTCAGGAAAGGCTACCCAGAGACAAGATCTGGGCTGGGCCTAGACAAAGATTTCTGACAAGGAACCACAGGGCATCCAGGGTGCAAGAGGCAGAGGCACGATTTCTGAAGCTTATACAGGGCAGATGCAGAGATTTGCTCGTGGACAGGAAACTGGGGGTGAGAGCGAGATGGGGACATACTGCAGGTGACCTGTAGGCATATGGCTGGAGGAGGGGAGAGTGTTGCTTCCAGCTGTTAAATACCTGAAATTGACAAGGGAGAAGGTGCCTCTGCCAAACCAATCTGGCAGCTATGTGCAGAAAGAACTGGAGGAGAACCAGGGAGGACGAAACAGGTCTTTTCCAAGTATCTATCTAGGCCTGGGGTGATAAGTGCCTGGGCCACCTTGGAGTGGTTGTCACTGCCCAGCCCAGGGCCATTATCTAATCTAATAAACTAGTGCCAGGGGTCACTACAAAAGTTTTGAGATAGACTGTGGTATGGTCTGTTATTTTGCTTCTGAGACACACAGTGGCCAGGGTCCTTTCTGGTTCCCCCATGCAAGTTTCAACTTGCTCAGCTTATTGGTGCTGCTGGGAGGGCTCCATTTGTTTCTATCTGCACAGATTTTACATTTCTTATTTTTGTGTATCTCAAAACTTTCATAATGACCCACATAAGCTTTGAATCACAATTTCGTGCTCATGTGTGCTAGTGATTGATGATTTACTTTTAAACTGAAAGTGCTTGGAGAAGCAGTGCTCAACTTATTGTCTATCTTTAGCTTGCAGGAAACAGCAACACTCAACAAATGTTTGCTGAATAAGTGAATGAGTGAGTGAGTGAATGAGTGAGTGAGTGAGTGAATGAGTGAGTGTGTGAGTGAATGAGTGAGTGAGTGAATGAGTGAGTGCATGAGTGAGTGCGTGAGTGAGTGCGTGAGTGAATGAGTGAGTGCATGAGTGAGTGCGTGAGTGGATGAGTGAATAAGTAAGTGCATGAGTAAGTGAGTGAGTGAATGAGTGAGTGCATGAGTAAGTGAATGAGTAAGTGAGTGAATGAGTGCATGAGTAAGTGAGTGAATGAATGAGTCAGTGAGTGAGTGAATGAGTGAGTGCGTGAGTTAGTGCAGGAGTGTGTGAGTGAGTGAATGAGTGAGTGCATGAGTGAGTGTGTGAGTGAGTGCGTGAGTGAATGAGTGAGTGCATGAGTGAGTGCGTGAGTGGATGAGTGAGTGCATGAGTGAGCACGTGAGTGAGTACATGAGTAAGTGAGTGAATGAGTGAGTGAGCAAATGAGTGAGTGAGTGAATGAGTGAGTGAGTACATGAGTAAGTGAGTGAATGAGTGAGTGAGCAAATGAGTGAGTGAGTGAATGAGTGTGCAAGTGAGTGAATGAGTGAGTGCAT
>CAUYQV010097407.1:0-21298 GCA_963574575.1 Galagoides demidoff
TAATTAGCACAAAGGGGACATGTTTTCCCCTATGCCTAGTTTGGCTAAAATAGTTTCCCTTATACCTGGATTAGTTCTGTTGGTATAATTCTGTTATACTTATATGCCCTTTTGTTTCTTTTACTTAACGGGAAGGAAAGCGCCTCGGTAAGGAGAACGGCGGAAATAACTAATGACAAATTTTCTCCCTTGCCTAGCCAGAAATGTCTTTAATACACGAGAGGCGGGAAATTGAGAGGATGCCAAGAGCCAGACGACCTCTGAGCAAGATGATTTGCAGCTGGGGGGTGGACCCTTGGGCAATTTGTCCCCGGGTGCTTGTGGAGAAAGAGCCCGAGCCCTTGGCGATCCTTAGGCACGTAGTCATTGTCTAATACTCCCCTGACCTGTCTTGTACTGTCTCGATAAAAAGCTAGTGCAGAGGTTGCTTGGGGCTACCCTGCAGTCAATGTCAGCCTGGAAGCTTGTACTTCTAATCTGAGTCACACGTGGTTCCTTCCTGCAGCGATGGAGACCAGGGCCACAGGGGCTGCGACAATAGGTACACGTGTAGGAATTTATTATGACAAGTCTTATTACAAGCAAATGTGTACGGGCTCCTTCTTCGTGCCTTCCTGGCTCCACTCGTTACAGTCTGACGTAGGTTAACTTTGATGTAGACAATGACCGCGATGTCTTGCTTTAGAAGCCAGGTGCTGGGAGTGGGGAACGGCAGCCTGAGGTCTCATTTTGCCTCCTTGGCATCGAACCACCACCTTATGGGCCAGGGCAAGGACAACCAGGGTCCCGGTATACTCAGCAGTATCATGCCTAAGATACAGCTTCCCCTCTGAGAACAGCCCTGGGCAGGAGCCCCCACTTCTGAATAGCAATATTTGGTATAGTAACAGGTAAGTGGAGGCAGGTTGAGCAATTCTGACACTGGCTCCACTTGGGAAGAAAGCCCTCAGAGTGGCGCTTGAGGGGAAGGCAGCCCTGTGTTCTTGCCCCCCACCTGCAGTGGGGTTCCTTTCTCATCTAGCAAGGAGGAAGGGAAGGAGGAAGCCATCTTAGTTGGAATAAGTCCAACTATCACTTTTCTAAATTCAATTTTCATATATTCTCTTGAATGGATGTTTCTTTATTTGCTATTTGTCCTGAGACGATTTCCAGAGGCTTTAAATTGTTGTTGTTGTTTTTAGCATTTCACCAGTTTTATTGATGAGTGGGTCATTGGAACCTCTCATGCTGTCATTCCAGTCATGCCAGAAGAATATCTCCTTTGCCAAAGTACTTCATTTCAATGCATTTTTTTTAGAGACAGGGTCTTGCTTTGTCACATAGGCTGGAGAGCAGTGGTGCAATCACAGCTTGTCACAACCTTAATCTCCTGGACTGAAGTGATTCTCCTACCTCAGCCTCCTAAAGTGCTGGGATTATAGGTATGAACTACTGTGCTTAGCCTGCCAAAATACTGAGGAAGTTGTATTTAGTTTCCTATTGCTGTTGTATAAATTATAAACTTTATGCTTTAAAACAACACAAATTTATTATCTCACACATCTAAAGTCCAGAAGTCTGAAAGTGGGCTTTAGAGGGTTAAAATTAAGGTAGTGGTTGGTCTTGGAAGCTCTTTTTTCCCCCTTTTTTAGACAGTTTCATTTTGTTGCCCTGGGGGTGGCATCATAGCTCACAGCAAGAAAAAAAAAAAAGAAATGGGTGCATATAAATCAGAGCTTTTTACCTTGATACAAAAGTGTTTTTTTTTTTTTGTAGAGACAGAGTCTCACTTTAGTGCCCTCAGTAGAGCACTGTGGTATCACAGCTCACAGCAACCCCCAACTCCTGGAGGTAGGCGATTCTCTTGCCTCAGCCTCTTGAGTAGCTGGGACTATAGGCGCCCGCCACAATGCCCGGCTATTTTTTTGTTGCAGTTTGGCCAGGGTAGGGTTTAAACCCGCACCCTCAGTATATGGGGCCAGCGCCCTACCCACTGAGCCACAGGTGTTGCCCCCCCAAAAAAGTGTTTTCTTAGTTAGGTTTATTTTAACAATCAGCATTGTCCTTATGTACATTAAAATAATATATCTAAGTAAGGGAGATTTTTAGGCAATGATTACAGAATTCCCAAATGTGAAAAATGAAAATTATAGTTTATCCTCATTTTTCTCATAACTTTGTGAAAAATTAGTTACTTGGTAAAATCTATTTGTAACCCACAAATCAGTACTCACTCTAATATTTACTAATTTATCATTTACTATTTGCCAGGAACGTTGCAAAATGTAACTACTATGAATAATGAGAGTCAACCCTATTTCTTTTTCACTAAAAGTCCAGTGTTTATTGCTTATGTGGTCCTATTGCTACTTTCTTTTGTGTTTTGAAATAATTATGTCGTATTCTACATTCTAGTTGCCTTTATTACAATTTGTGATCTATAGCCTGTATTAACTATATCTCAAAGCAGGGAGATATAGCTTTTTTCCCTTGATAGGATAACATGTAACTATGTTTAGCAAATGTCCTCATTGCTGACAATCACATCAAGTAGTTTATTATGCTTAGCTTTACATAAAATGTGTCATTTAGGTCAAAAACAAAACTAAACAAAAAACTCCCAGGTCTACACATCTTGTCCCTATATCATCACGATTAAGAGCCCATTGAGGGCGGCATCTGACCCCAGATGCCGAGGGTGGCGGGTTCGAACCTTGCCCCAGCCAAACTGCAACAAAAAAATAGCTGGACGTTGTGGTGGATGCCTGTAGTCCCAGCTACTCGGGAGGCTGAGGTAGAAGAATCGCCTAAGCCCAAGGGCTGGAGGTTGCTAAGAGCTGTGATGTCACTGCACTCTACTGAGGGTGACAAAATAAGACTGTTTCTGAAAAAAAAAAAAAAGCCCATTTAAAGTCAGTCAGGAAACTTCAACTTCTTTTTCAGATGAGATGCGTTAAAATGATAGATCAGTCTGTTCAATTCAAAAATTCTGAGTTATATATGAAACTGCTAATTATAAAATGTTCAGAGTACTTTGAAGGGGGCTTTGGGGAGTGATGGAAAACTGCTCTCTCTTAGATGGTGATTACATGGCCATATATATTTGTCAAAACTCACAAATGGGGGTGGCGCCTGTGGCTCAGGGAGTAGGGTGTTGGCCTCATATACGGAGGGTGGCAAGTTCAAACCCAGCCCCAGCTAAACTGCAACAAAATAATAGCTGGGCGTTATGGTGGGTGCCTGTGGTCCTAGCTACTCAGGCGGCTGAGGCAAGAGAATTGCCTAAGCCCAAGAGCTGGAGGTTACCGTGAGCTATGACACTGCGGCACTTTACCGAGGGTGTCAAAGTGAGACTCTGTCTAAAAAAAAAAAAACCTCATAAATGGAACATCTCAAAACTGACTTTAAAACCTAAAGAATCCTATGGCCTTTTGGGAGAAAATAATGTCAAGAGAGGCTAAGCAGTTGGGCACTGTGACTCATCCCTATCATCCTAGCACTCTGGGATGCCAAGGTGGGTAGATTGCCTGAGGTCACGAGTTTGAGACCAGCCTGAACCAGAGCGAGATCTCATCTCTAAAAATAGGTGTTGTGGCAGGTGCCTGTAGTTCCAGCTACTACGGAAGCTGAGGCAAGTGGATTGCTTAAGGCTAAGAGTTTGAGGTTGCTGTGAGCTATGACGCCACGGCACTCTACTAAGGATGATCAAGTAAGACTCTTGTTGCAAGAAAAAAGAGAGGGAGACAGGTTAAGCAATGCGTGGGGGAAGAGTTTCCTTCTTCTTCTTCTTTTTTTTTTTTTAAAGCTTCTTTCTTTCTTTCTTTATTTTTTGGCCGGGGCTGGGTTTTAAACCGCCACCTCTGGTATATGGGACTGGTGCCCTACTCTTGAGCCACAGATGCCTCCTTAGTTTCCTTCTTTTTTCCTGTGCTTATTCTTAGGCAAAAGGCTGACATATTCTTTGGCTTATTTTTCTCATTTTCTTCTGTATTATCATTCCTTTTTTTTCTCTTTTTTTTGAGACAGAGTCTCAAGCTGTGACCCTCGGTAGAGTACCTTGGCATCACAGCTCATAGCAACCTCAAACTCTTGAGCTTAAGCGATTCTCTTGCCTCAGCCTCCCCAGTAGCTGGGACTACAGGTGCCCACCACAATGCCTGCTATTTTTTGCAGTTGTCATTGTTGTTTAGCAGGCCTGGGCCAGGTTTGAACCTGCCACCCTCAGCCAGTGCCCTACTGACTGAGCTATGGACTCCACCCTGTATTATCATTCTTTATTTTGGATTTTTAAAAATTTTAATTGAGGTAAAATATATATATGTAAGTTACCATCTTTGCCATGTTTTAAGTGTACAGATCAGTGGGAATACATAGTTTTTTTCTCCCTCTTTTCATTCCCCTCCCCTTTCCCAACCACTGTTAACTACCAATCTAGTCTCTGTTTTTATGAAATCCACTTTTTTTTTAGCTCCCATATCTGAATAAGAGCATGCGCCTGGCTTATTTCATTTAACCTAATGGCCTCCAGTTTCATCCATGTTGCTGCAAATGGCAAGATTTCATTCTTTTTATGGCTGAATAATATTCCATTTTATAACACCACGTTTTCTTTATCCATTCTGTTGGTGGGCAGTTAGAGTTCACATTTTGGCTGTTGTGAAGAGTACTGCAGTAAACATGGGGATGATGATGTCCTTTTTTTGTTTTTGTTTTTTGAGATGCAGCCTCAAGCTATCCCCCTGGGTAGAGTGCTGTGGCATCACAGCTCACAGCAACCTCCAACTCCTGGGCTCAAGCGAGTTTCCTGCCTCCACCTCCCAAGTAACTGGGACTACAGGCGCCCACCACAATGCCCGGCTATTTTTTAGTTGCAGCCGTCATTGTTGTCTGGCAGACCCAAGCTGGATTTGAACCTGCCACCTTAGGTGTATGTGGCTGGCGCCTTAGCTGCTTGAGCCACAGGCGCCAAACCATGATGTCCTTTTGCTATTTCTATTCCCTTTCCTTTGGATATATACCCAGTAATAGAATTGCTGGAACATATTTTTACTTTTTTGAGGAACTTCCATAGTGGCTGAATTAATTTACATTCGTACCAACAGTATATGAGAATTCTTTTTCCCACATCCTCACCAGCATCTGTTATTGCCTGTTTTTTGTGTGTTTTTTTGTTGAGACAGGGTCTTATTTTTGTCTCCCTTGGTAGAGTGCCATGGAGTCATAGCTCACAGCAACCTCAAACTCCTGGGCTCAAGCAATTCTCTTGCCTCAGCCTCCCAAGTAGCTGGGACCACACGCTCCTGCCACACAACGCCCAGATATTTTTAGAGATAGGGTCTCGCTCTTGCTCAGGCTGGTCTCTAACCCGTGAGCTCAGGCGATCCACTCGCCTTGTCCTCCCAAGAGTGCTAGGATTACAGGCGTGAGCCACCTCGCCTGGTCTGTTATTATCTGTTTTTTAAATTTTTTAGTTGAGACAGTACAGCGTTGTAACCACAGCTCGCTGCAATGTTGCTGGAAATGTTTGGCCGGAGTCGCAGAGATGAGATCAGCAGTCAGAATGTACAGAGAAGCGGGGACTACAGCTCTCTCAGGCATGTAGTTTTTGGCTGGGCCTGGGTTTGAACCTGTCACCTCCAGTATATGGGGTGGTGCCCTACTCCTTGAGCCACAGGTGCTGCCCACAAAGAGATCCTTTTATCACTGCAAGTACTTAGTGCCTTTGTCAAGGATGAATTGGATATAAATGTGTGGATTTACATACGGGTCTCTGTTCTGTTCCATTGATCCGTGTGTCTTTTTATTCCAGTACCACACTGTTTGGGTTACTATAGCTTCATAATAAATTTGAAGTTAGGTAGTGTGATGCCTCCAGCTTTGATTCCCCCCCCCTTCAGGATGCTTTGGCTATTTGGTTATTTTGTGGTTCCATATAAAATGTAGGGTTTTAAAAACTATTTTTATGAAGAATGTCATTGGTATTTTGATAGGGATTGCATTGAATGTGTAAATTGCTTTAGAGACTATTGCCATTTTACCAATATTAATTCTTCCAATCCATGAGCATGGAATGTCTTTCCTTTTTCTTTTTTTGGAGATAGTCTTCCTTTATCACTCTCAGTGGAGTGTGCCATGGCATCATTGCTCACAGTAACCTCAAACTCTTGGGCTCAAGTGATCCTCTTGCCTCACCTTCCCAAGTAGCTGGAAATATAGGTGCCCGCCACAATACCCAGCTATTTTTAGAGATGAGGTCTTGCTCTAGCTCAGGCTGGTCTCGAACTCAGGAGCTCAGGGATCAGGCAATCCACCCACCTCAGCTTCCCAGAGAGCTGGGATTACAGACATGAGCCACTGTGCTCGTCCTGATTTTTCTATGTTGATTTTGTATCCTATAACTTTACTAAATTCTTTTTATCAGTTCTAACAGGTTTTATGTGTGTGGGGGTGCATTTTTAGGTATTAGATCATGTCATCTGCAAATAAGGCTAATTTGACTTCTTCCTTTTTAGTTTAGATGCCCTTTATTTCATTCTCTAACCTAATTGTTCTTGCTACTTGGAATTTTTAGTTGCCTTACACAAAATTTAGAAATTTTACTCAAAAAATAAAAGTTTGGCCTGGGCACAGTGGCTCACACCTGTAATCCTAGCACTATGGGAGGCTAAGGCAGGTGGATCACCTGAGCTCAAGAGTTGGGGTCTCACTCTTGCTCAGTCTGGTTTCCATCTCTTAAAAAAAAACTAGCCCGGTGTTGTGGCAGGTGCCTGTAGTCCCAGCTACCTGGGAGGCTGAGGCAAGAGAATCACGTGAGCCCAAGCGTTTGAGGTTGCTGTGAGCTATGATGCCACAGCTCTACCAAGGGAGACAAAGTGAAACCCTGTCTCAAAATAAAGTTTATTTATACCTATGTACTCAAAAATGTTTTCAAATAAACTCTAATGTGGTGCAAATCTTAACTCACAAAAATCATTCACTTGAGTGCTTCTGACCATGAGAAAAACACAGTGACTGAGGTAGGAGAGGAGGAATGCTCCTCTTAAGTAATCCTCTTGCCTTAGAAATTTCCAGAACTTTGTTTCACAAACATACAAAGCCCCTGCATTATGAGTCTCCTTTCTCCTGCAACATACACAGACAAGTGAGTGAATGAAGAGATTTCCTGTCACTTAATACATTTCCCAAGGGAAGAATCTTAAGAGATGGAGGATAGAGCCTGATCATGTTTCTGACACTAGATGCCTCAAAAGGAAACAGAGATAGACAGATGCCTGGTGCAGGTGTGGCCTCGGGACTCAGGTTTCCCTAGATTCAATGGTAACACTTTCTAAAGCTCCCTGTAGCTCAGCCATGGGGAGGCCACCATGTCCTCCAGGGCTCCTTTAAGGTTCAGGCCGGCCGCGTAGCTACTGTTTGTGGTCAGGCTGGAAGAAGCCAGCCTCTGGCACAGTGCCACGCATGTTATCAGGTCTGTACAAACCTATCTGGGTGACAGGCTAAGTTCTCATTGCTTACCTCTGGAAACTGTTGAGGATTTAGGCCCTCTGGAAAACGACTATATAGGGGAGAGAATCCTGTTTCCATCACTTACGGGCTGTGCACACTTGAGGGTTTATTCCCTGCAGTCACAGCAAAATGCCCCTCGACAGGCTGTGAATAGAATTAAGTGAGAGAACGGAGGGGATTGTACCTGGAACACAGTCGCCGCCAGCGGCTCAGCAGTCATTCACGTGACTTTTCTTTCTGATAGGTACAATATTCCTATTTTTTCCCATGCTTTGTTTTCTAAAAAGCATGAAACTAAGTTTTTGTTTGTTTTACAAAGTAACTTCTTCGGCTCAGTGCCTGTGGCTCAAGTGGCTAAGGCGCCAGCCACATACACCTAAGGTGGCGGGTTCAAATTCACCCTGGGCCGGCCAAACAACGACGATGGCTGCAACCAAAAAATAGCCAGGTGTTGTGGTGGGCGCCTGTGGTCCCAGCAACTTGGGAGGCGAAGGCAGGAGACTCGCTTGAGCCCAGGAGTTAGAGGTTGCTGTGAGGCTATGCCAAGGCATTCTACTCAGGGGGACAGCTTGAGGCTCTGTCTCAAAAAAAAAAACAAAAACAAAGTAACTTCTTCTAGTCTGGATTTTCAAGAATTGTCATCTTCCGATTTCCAATTTTCACCTTGATTTTAGTCTGACTTGAAGTCCTCTTTTATTTTCAGATCTAGAAGGACATGGGACCTGAGAATTCCAAGTTTCTGGTCCCCCCTCCTTCTGGTTTGACTGCTTCAGGGAATGAATGGGCTTATGAGCCAGGCAGGTTAGACTGCAAAAGTGAGGAAAGTGCAAGGCTAAGACCATTTAGGGGTGAGGAATGGGCAGGGGCTAGATGTTTAGGAACCAGCCTACTGGTAGAGTTTGCCCTAGGAAGGAATCCAGCATTCAAAACCATAACACTCAGAGTTGCTTAGGGAGGACAGACTGACTCTCAGCTGCTGTCAGAATCCAGGGGGTTGGCTCAGGGCCTGTGGCTCAAGCGGCTAAGGCGCCAGCCGCATACACCTAAGGTGGCAAGTTCGAATCCAGCCCGAGCCCGCCAAACAATAATAATGGCTGCAACCAAAAAATAGCCAGGCGTTGTGGTGGGGGCCTGTGGTCCCAGCTACTTGGGAGGCTGAGGCAGGAGACTCACTTGAGCCCAGGAGTTGGAGGTTGCTGTGAGCAGTGAAGCCATGGCACTCTACCTAGGAGCTCAGCTTGAGGCTCTGTCTCAAAAAAAAAAAAAAAAAAGAATCCGGGGGTTCTGAATAGTGAGTGGGGGTTCTCGTTCTCGAAGTGAGTGTGTGGCAACATTCTGGGCCACCACAGGGGGTAGGGCTGGGTCCGGGACAGGGAGGCCAGGCTTTAGGAAAGATGATATTCTGAAGATTTGTGGGACCTGAAGCTTGTACAATCTGGGAGGCCTATTTGATGTCTGCATGGTTATTCAGGGCAGCCAGCTCAACTTCAGGTCTCCCTGTGTGGAGGTGACACCACCTGTAGTGGCGGTCCTATGAGGCCATGTTCAGATGAGCACAGAGATTAGGAAGCACTCAGCGCCCTCTGTGCCTGGTGGCCGAGTCAGGCAAAAGATAAGGTCTGGGAAGGATTTGCACACACTAGTTTATTTGTTTATTCAGTCATGGAATAGTTACTTTCTGTGCCTTGAGGAACAAAGAGGATGAAGGCCCCATCCCTGCTCTCAGGGAGCTCCTACCATCAACAAGTGACACTTAGACATGAAGCCCGATTCCCCAGAGGAGGTTACCTGCGGAGCCCAAGAGCCCGTTGGAAGAGAAGTGAGGAGAAGGCCATGACCGAGACTCAGCCCTGGGGCAGGGGTAGGTGGACTTGCTCAAAGATCAGGACCAGGTCACTCTTGCACTTCTGAAAGGAGTAGGAAGACCAACTGTCCCAGCTGGTCCTGCACTGTCCTGGCTTCAGCAATGACAGTCCTGTATTCTAAGAAATTTATCAGTCACTGGAAAACCAGAATGGAAGGAGGGACACTGACTAGTTTCCTTGGAGGCATCACAGTCTCTGGGCTCAGTCTGGAGGCGCCATTCATTTCCCTTCAGGGTGTGGCAGGGAATGGTGACCTTCACAGGCTTTCTAGCTCCAAGGAAGAGGAACTGAATCTAACCCTCTTGAGAGTGTGGGAGGGGGATTTGCAATCCCAGCCCACTGTGAGAGGAGAATGTGTCAAGAAGTGACAGTGGTGGGGAAAGAGCCTGGGAGAGCAGCCATGCCAGCACCTGAGGAGAGGTAGCACCCTGGCCACACGAAGGTAAAGGCCACCAGGTGACGGAGCACACAGCACCCGTGGGCTCTGAATCAAGAACAGTGCACTGACCCACTAACAAAAGGGCCTTGGAAGCCTCTGAGCCCTGTGCCTGTCACCCACATACCCCTTTCCCTCCCGCAGAGCAGGGTGAGAGGTGCTGGCAGAGAACAAAGACTTTGGAATAAACACAGTATCCCTTTGTTCCACCAGGCCTCTCCTAAGCAACATTCTGTCCAGTTAGGGAAATCAGCTCTGCACTTTAAATCTCTGATCTTCATGTTTAGTTTACCCAACACCTAGCACCTGAAGTTATATACAAAATTTTGTGGGTATAAGCACCATCTTGGGAAAATGGGCTCTCAAAGAGGTGCTAAAGATCTGAAAACTATTTAAGAAACATCACCCTGGCTTGGCACCTGTAGCACAGTAATTATGGTCCTGTCCACATGCACCGAGGCTGACGGCTTTGAGCCCAGCCCAGGCCAGCTAAACAATGACAACTGCAACAAAAAACAGACAGGCGTTGTGGTGGGCGCCTGTAGTCCCAGCCACTGGGGAGGCTGAGGCAAGAAAATCGCTTAAGCCCAAGAGTTTGAGGTTGCTGTAAGCTGTGACACCACGGCACTCTACCCAGTGTGACATAGTGAGATTCTGTCTCAAGAAAAAAAGAAAAAAACACGACCCTAAGTGGTTTCTAAGATCTCTGTTTTCATATTCTTTGATTTTGATAATGCTCAAGATAATGGGTCTGAATTTATAAAAAGGATAACAAAAGAAGTTTCGGGGTTCAAGAACCCTATGAAACATCTTTCTAAGAAATATGCTAAATATTAACCTGAGATAATACAACAGTTTTCTCTGTTTCGAACGCAGAACTGATATGGTTGCTTTCATGTGCCAGCTTGGGTAGGTGAGTTAGGCAAATGTGTGGAAGCTTCACTGGTGAAACACCAGTCTGGGTATAGCTATGAAGGTATTTTTTAGATGAGTTTAACATTTAAATGGGTAGAACTTTGAGTAAAACAGAGGCTCTGCGGTTATAGCACCAGCCACATACACCAAGGCGGGCAGGTTAGAACCTAGCCGGGGCCAGATAAGCAACAATAACTGCAACAGAAAAATAACTAGGCATTGTGGCAGGTGCCTGTAGTCCCAGCTATTTGGGAGGCTGAGGCAAGAGAATTGCTTAAGCCCAAGAGTTTGAGGTTGCTGTGAGCTGTGACGCCACAGCACTCTACCTGGCACTACATAGTGAGACTCTGTCTCAAAAATAAATAAAATAAAGCAGATAACCACAAATGTGGGTGAGCCTCATTCAACTGATTTCAAACAGTAAGAACAAAGACTAAGATTTCTCAAAGAAGGAATTGTCAAAACCATGCGATATAGAGGCTGGCGTTTTTCTTCCTTTCTGATGCCATGCCATTCTCTTGTTCCTTTTCTCCCTGCCCCAATCTTCCCCTCTCTCACTCCATGCTCTCTGCTCTCTCTCTCATTCTTCTGCCCCCGCCTACTCTCCTCCCCCTCTAATATAAAATAAATTTATACTTTTATATTCTAAAAATTAAAAAACCTGACTGTCTGAGTTTTTAGCCTGCTACCCTGTCCTACACATTCCCAGGACTCGCTAGCCCCTACAGTCACATGAACCAATTCCTCAAAGTCTTTCTCTCTCCATCCCCTTGGTTCTACTGGAGAACCCTGACCAATATGGAACCTATTAGTCATTTATTTCAAATTACAATAATGGGAATTAACACACACACCCCTTGGATGAAAGTGGTCAGCACTGGTGAAAGCAGTCCTGAGGCCACTTGGAACATATGAGTACTGCTGGACAGAGACCGGGTAGAAAGAAAAAAGCCATACTCTTCCAGATATGTGTTCAAAGCCTCAAGTTATACGGCAAAAAACCCAATTTGGTCAAATTGGCTGAAAAGTCGGTTAACAGGACAATTTGGCCAAAAGAATGATTTGAGTGCTGTGGCATCACAGCTCACAGTAACCTCAAACTCTTGGGCTCAAGTGATTCTCTTGCTTCAGCCTCCCAAGTAGCTGGAACTACAGGTGCTTGCCATAAACGCCCAGTGATTTTAGAGATGAGGTCTCACCCTGGCTCAAGCTGTTCTTAAACTTGTGACCTCAGGCAATCCACCTGCCTTAGCCTCCCAGAGTGCTAGGATTACAGGTGTGAGCCACCACACACTACCAGATTTAAAGTGTTTCACAAGGGGACAGACATGGTGGCTCATGCCTATAATCCTAGCACTCTGGGAGGCTAAGGTGGGTGGATTGCTTGAGTTCACACGTTTGAGACCATGCCTGTAATCCTCTGGGAGGCAAAGGTGGGCAGATTGCGTGAGCTCACAGGTTGGAGACCAGTCTGAGCTACAGCAAGACCTCTGTCTCTAAAAATAGCTGGGTGTTGTGGGCACCTGTAGTCCCAGCTACTTGGGAGGCTGAGGCAAGAGTCTGAGGTTGCTGTGAGGTCTGATGCTGTAGCACTCTACTGAGGGGCAACAAACTAAAACTCTGTCTCAAAACAAAACAAAACAAAACAGGAAGAAGGTAAAAATAAAATGTTTCACGAAAAAACACATCCATTTTTGATAATTTTAGAGAAGATAATATTTTCAGGCATTGACTTTATAAAGTGCTAGTGGCCAATGAGAGGTGGAGCAGGCATTACCCCCATCCTGCTTCCTATATATCAGAACCCTCTCTGTCCCCAAGGACTGTGGGCTGGAGGCTAGTGAACCTGACTCACAAGGATCTTGCAATTTTCACACGTCTCTCTTTGTCCCTTTTTACCAACTGCCAGGATGAGCCCATGCCCCGTGGGCAGCAACAAATGGCAAAGGGCCACTGTGAGGCTTTCAGATTCCAAAAACAGCAACTGCTGGGGTGCAGCTGATGGCAAAAGCAGCCACTCTAACCTTTCTCCTTTCTTTCTCACCGGAGTGCTGCGGAAGGCCTTGTGATAGTCTTGCTCTTTCTGTCATATCTCATTTAACAGATATTGCTTTGTATTATATTTGCAAACTTTAGCAACTTTTATGGGGAGAGAAGTCTCCAGCGTATTATTAAATACTTTTGGCTGAATTTTGAATTTTTCATGTCACTTTCTTTTACTTCATTTTTGAGAAAATATTGCTTTATTTCATCTAGCTCTAATATAGTCAGTGGATGTGCATTTTTGCATTGATAAAACTGCACCTAAAATGTCAGCAAAATTAAAGAAATAGAAAGAAAAGGAACTCCTTATGTCGGTAACCTCTACAGATGTTTTAAGCTTTGAAAAGACTGCATGAATGCATAGACCCAGCTTAGTCTGTCAAAGTTACTCAGAGGTTAAATAACAATTTCTCCAGCCCTTATGTCATAATCACAGGTAAGAAGTTAAAGAATGTGCATTACCTTGACTTGGGAGATTTTTAAATATAAACTAGCCTATCCCTTTTCTCATAATTAGCATAAGGGGTAGCTTATTTTTCTAGTAGAGGTTTCTAAAATATAGGCAGGGTTAAAAGATAGGCAGGCACTGCCTCTCAGGAAGCTAGGAGATTTGAAAGACTTAACTAGAATTAAGAACCACGTCCACCCCAAACCCGGGGGTGTGCGTTGGCAGACTCAGCCAGGCTCACGCGGGTGCCAAGGCCACGCCCCGCGAGCACCGCGGCAAGGCGCGCTCGCCGGCGCGCGGGCGTGACGTCACGGCGTCGGGGCGGGGCCCGCGGCAGGGGCCGCACCGCCCCCGGATCTCGCGGAGGGGGCGGGGCGGGGGCGGGGCGGGGGCGGTGGCCCGGCCGGGCTGGCTGGGCCCCTGAGGCGCCCTGGGGCCCTGAGGCGGCCGCCCTTATAACGCGCCCGCTTGGGTGGCGGCTGCAGCGGAGACTCATGCAGGGTCGGGATGTCGGGGATGCCCACCGACCAGAAGCAGGGGCGCTCAGAGCCCACGGACCAGAAGCCGAGGCGCTCGGACCAGAGCGCACCAGATCCGAAGCGCACTGGCTTCGTGCTGGGGCTGGACGTGGGCAGCTCTGTGATCCGCTGCCACGTCTATGACCGGGCAACGCGGATCCGTGGCTCCTGCGCGCAGAAGGTGACTGGGGAGCGGGTGTCGGGGCGGGGGTCTGGGGCTCGCGGAGCACCCGGGAGGAGAGCGGGGCGTCCACACCTCCCGGCATGGGCGCGGCCACCTGCGGCACCGGCGCGCCCTGGGTTTGGAGCGGCGCGCGAGGACGGGCCAGACCTCTGCTTTCCTTCCCTGGCCCGGGCTGAGCCCTGCACGCCCTTCCTGTCCAGGCCAAAGTTACTAGATGCCCGGTGTGTGACCCGGGACCGCTCGCTTCCTTCACCTGGAGAGCCACCTCTGTGGCCTTACCTGGGTGCGACGGAGGTGACTGGCAGGGCAGGACTGGGCAGGAAGCGTGTAATCCAGTTATAGCGTGGTTTGTCACTTGCTTAGTTTTTCCTGCACTTCCTTAATAGACCGTCAACCTCGTATTTATTTACATTTTAATTTTTCTCATCCTGATAGAATTCAAATTTATTGTCTCTTCTTCGGTAGTCATCATTATTAACCACTTCTCAAAGTGCTGGCTCCCAAAACCAGCACCTGATTTCCGTGGATAACGGAGGTATTGCGCAAGTTTTGAACGTTGTATTGTTAGCACTTTTCTTCTTTTTGTCTTTGAGAATTCATAAAAGTATCATTTTTCTGGTTCGAGAAGCCTACCAAGTCATGTTATCAGTGAAGCATTGAACTACTGAGGATGTTGGTCAGTAATCAAGTAATTGGTGTTTTTCTGTTCTCTCTTTAATGAAACGTTGGTATCTACACAGTTGTCAATGACCAAAAATAATATTTATTGCATATGGTGTTCTTATTCACTCCTTTTTCCAATACCAACACCTTTTTATGTTAAGTGCTAGGGAGGACAGGAGTCAGCAGGTGCCTAAACAATTCCCATCAGCAGTGATTCCCCTTTTTTCTAATTGTCTATTGGACCCTTTGTACCATCCTCTTAGAGATGTTTTTCTTCACAGCAGTTACCCAGGAATAGGTCCAGCTAGGGTACAAGCAAGCAGTGATTGATTTGAGCATTTGTTTTGAGGAAACAGCAGATTTCTATTCAGGTTTCAAGACCAAAACAGTGAGCTGGTATTGCAGCAGCTCCCTGGTCCCTTCTCTGGCCAGTGGTGTGGAAACACTGCCTGCCTTGGTATGTATGGGGCATTTTGTCCAACTCCAACCTGAAAGGAGTTGAAAGGCAGACGCTGTCCTTCAGGGATTGGTGCTCCTTGTTTTTTTATGAGTCTTTGTTCCCAAGATAATGATACTTTTTACTGTCTTCCTTACAATTCTAGACACAAAGTACTCTTGCTTGTAAGCAGTGATTTAAAAAAAAGGCATTGAGGGTGGTGCCTGTGGCTCAGTGGGTAGGGCACCAGCTCCATATACTGAGGGTGGTGGGTTCGAACCCAGCCCTGGCCAAACTGCAACAACAACAAAAAAAAATAGCCACGCGTTGTGGTGGGCCCCTGTAATCCCAGTTACTTGGGAGGCTGAGGCAAGAGAATCGCCTAAGCCCAGGAGTTGGAGGTTGCTGTGTGCTGTGACACCATGGGTACTCTACGGAGGGCAACAAAGTGAGACTGTCTCTAAATAAATAAATAAAAGGAGAAATAAATTATTAGAAAATGCAGAGTTTCACAGTTGCTGTATAATTTGGTGCAAATCATTAGTTTTTTAGAAAAGAAGTTAATCTCAAAAGTGACTTGGGGCCTGTTGCTCAGTGACTAGGGCCCCAACCACATACACCAAGGCTGGCAGGTTTGAACACAGCCTGGGCCTGCTGAAACGACAATGACAACTACAACAGAAAAATAGCCCGGCGTTGTGTTGGGCACCTGTAGTCCCAGCTACTTGGGAGGCTGAGGCAAGAGAATCACCTAAGCCCAGGAGTTGGAGGTTGCTGTGAGCTGTGTGATGCCACGGCACTCTACCTAGGGTGATAAAGTGAGACTCTGTCTCCAAAAAAAGGAAAAAGAAAAATCTCAAAGGCGAAACACGATTGCTGTGAGTGGCAGGAGGCTAGGATGGTTTGCTTAGACCAACTCTAAACTGTGAAAGTGTCTGGAAAAAGATGTGAGCAAATAAAAATATAAGAAATCTCTGCTCCTTAAGAATGAAGCACAGTTTTAGATTAAGTTTATAGAACTGCCTTGCAAAGTGTGGTAGGAGTTTATAGCAGTACTTCTTAAAATGTGTAGAAACTTGTGTGGCAATTTGGCAGAGTAATTTTTGTGTATTGATTAATATTGAAACATTCGAGATTTTGTCACTTTTTTCTAAAAACTTATTTTAATTGTCTTGAAAATTGTTGATCCACAATGTACAGAAACTTAACAACAGAAAGAAACAAAAAAACCAAGCAGGACCTGGCCCTTTATTGTAGATAGCTTGAGTTCTTTGGGAGTAAGGATCTTGTTGATCTACATTGCTACATAGCATCTGGCTTATTACACCAAGGGTTCAGAGTGAATGCAGTAGAAACTCTGTAAGTTGACCACCCAAGGGACTGTAACAAACGAGTCCACATATGGAGGTGCTCAACACAAGGAATTAGGCCTACTGTGCTGATATATATACATGTGGTACATGTCTGGTTTATCAGTTTATGGAGGTGGTCAACTGTGGAGGTTCTACTGTAATTGAATTGCAGTTTATGTGTTAGGAATTCATGGAACTGTATGACTTAGTCACAGAACTAGATTGTGTTTATTTTCTCAAGTGAGAATCACACCTGTGCTCATATAGTGTCATGATGGAAAGAATATATACTAGAAACTTAAAGTCTGTTAGTATAGGATTTGATTGATAATTGATGAATAAATAGCTTTAAAAAAAAAAAGAGCTGAGGAAAGGCTGGGTGTGGTGGCTCACACCTATAATCCTAGCACTCTGGGAGGCTGAGGTGGGGTTGATTGAGCTCACAAATTCATGACCAGCCTGAGCAAGAGCAAGACCATATCTCTAAAAATACCTGTGCGTTATTATGGGCGCCTGTTGTCCCAGCTATTCAGGAGGCTGAGGCAAGAGAATCACTTGAGTCCAGGAGTTTGAGGTTGCTGTGAGCTATGATGCCACAGCACTCTACCAAGGGCAACAAAGTGAGACTGTCTTCAAAAAAAAAAGGGGGAAAAAAAAGATATCACCCATCACCCTTTAGAAACAAGAACAAAATAGGCTGTGGCATTCATTTTTTTTTGCTTAACACAGAGATACATTTTAAATGTTTTTCTATTTTATATATATTTCTATATATATTTTATATATTTCTATTTTTTATATATGATATACACACACACACACACACACACATATATATATATACATATTTTTCTTTTTTTGAGACAGAGTCTTATCAGAGTCTACCCTGGGTAGAGGGCTGTGACATGGCTTACAGCAACCTTGAACTCCTGGGCTCAAGGGGTCTCGCTCTTATTCAGGCTGGTCTCGAACTCCTGAGCTCAAGCAGTCTATCTGCCTCCGTTTCCCAGAGTGCTGGGATTGCAGGCGTCAACCATTGCACCAGCCAGTAAGAAAGACTTAAAAACTATATTATAGAGGCTGGGTGTGGTGGCTCATGCCTGTAATCCCAGCATTTTGGAGGCCAAGGCGGGTGGATTGCTTGAGCTCAGGAGTTCTAGACGAACCCAAGCAAGAGGGAGACTCCCTCTCTACTGAAAATAGAAAAACTAGTCCCAGCTACTCAGGAGGCTGAGCCTAAGAGTTAGGCCTAGGGCAACGAAGTAACGAAGTGAGACTTTGTGAAACTCTGTCTAAAAAAAAAAAGAAGAAGAAAAAATTGAGAAAATTCATCATGTTCCCAGTAGAACATCATACCATTATGAGAAACCATAAAAGATCCTATCTCAGTTGGATAGGAATGTCACTAAAGAGAATAGTGGAACATTCAGTACTATGTACTCTATGTGCTTGAAAAATGGATAATCTCATTGTTGTCTTATTTTTAATCCACAAAAGAAATTTTCTTCTTTTAACTTTGATTATGTTCCTTTTTTTTTTTTTTTTTTGAGGCAGAGTCTCACTATGTTGCCCTTGGTAGAGTGCTATGGCGTCACAGCTCACAGCAACCTCAAACTCTTGGGCTTAAGCGATTCTCTTCCCTCAGCCTCCTAAGTTAGATGGGACTACAGGTGCCCGCCACAATGCCCGGCTATTTTTTATTGCAGTTGTCATTGTTGTTTCACTGGCCCAGGCTGGGCTCCAACCTGCCAGCCTTGGTGTATATGGCTGGCGCCGTAACCACTGTGCTAAGGGTGCCAAGCCACTTCGATTGTATTCTTGATCTAATTTTGGTTTGGTCCTCCTTCTGTAGAGGAACAGATTTCATAATTGTAACATACTTGGGGATGATATGACCTATCCAGGTTGGTGGAGTGGTGGGAAGTGGCCCTGGAGGTCCATGATGACATCTTTTTTGTTTGTTTAGCAGGCCCCAGCCAGGTTCCATTCTGCCAGGTCCACAGGGCTGGTGCTCTAACAATTGAGCCACGGGCACCCAGCTCATGGTGAAGTCTTGAAGCAATGATGTTCATATTGAGTTTTTTGTGATGAGGAAATACTTGTTGTAGGTGAGCCATTACAGTCTTGCATAGAAAGGGTAGAAATATTAATTGGTGTAAGGGGAATAGATATTGTTAAATCGGTTGGTTCCTTATGAGCTCCCTGGGGAATAATAGATTCTTTTCCACCTCATCCTGTGTCACCTTTATGCTCCTCATATCATTGCTATTTTGTCAGAGTTTCTTTTTTCTGTACTTTGTTTGGCCTTTTCTAACATGTTAGAGATTTTTCTTAAATGGTGATCTCAGTTGGTCATCTGTTCACTTTTTTCAGTGCTGTGGCGCTTAGCTGTATCTGATACTTACAAGTCCTCTGGTTCAGCTCTGCCAGAGAGTAAACCTCTTATTTCTGCCAGGTGAGTGAAGGGCAGTGATCTGACTGGAGGAGGGAAATTGGGGATCCTTATAAAGACTTTGAACCAGTCCTGTGTGCAGCCCTGGCTATCATCCCAGTCTCTCTCTTTTTTCCTTCCCTTCCCTTCCCCTTCTCCTTCCCTTTCCCCTTTCCTTTTCTGAGGCAGAGTCTTACTTGGTCACCCTCTGTAGAATGCTGTGGTATCTTAGCTCACAACAACCTCAAACTCTTAGGTTCAAGTGATCCTCTTGCCTCAGCCTCCCAAGTAGCTGGGATTACAGGTGCCTGCCACAACGCCTGGCTAGAAACGGGGGTCTAGCTCTTGCTCAGGCTGGTCTCTAATTTGTGTGCTCAGGCAGTCCCCCTGCCTTGGCCTCTCAAATGCTGGGATTAAAGGCATGAGCCACCCTGCCCGGCCAGTCATCCCAGCCTTTAGAACGCTAGCTAAAATAAAATCTTAAGGCTACTTGTCTCCCCACCCCCAGTGACTGAGTGACTAAACCACCTCTTTGCCAAAGGGATCCCTAAAACTGAGTTGTCTAGCCGTGAGAAAGGAGATCAGACATGCCTCATGGTGCCCCTCCCTTTCTTAGAGATGTCCTCTGTGACTCCTTAACAGGCCTAAGGATATGTAAGACCTACCTGAGGTCCTCAATATACACACAAACCACTAGAGTCTGGGCATATGTCCTCTACTTTGTCTCTGATTAACAGACTCTTTTCTTAACGCAGCGGTCCTTTGTGATTGCTCTTGTTCTATTAGAGCCTAACTCTTTCAGCCAAGTTTCAGCCAAAGAATCCTTAAACCCTCCTATAACCTGCGGGTCCCAGGTTTGAGACAGCCCACCTTTTGGGGCTAAGCCAATATATATCTTCTGTGTACTGATAGATGGCTTTACCTATAATTCCTGTCTTCTTAAAATGTATAAAAATAAACTGTAACCCCACCACCATGAGTCCATTTGTTCAAGGCTTCTTGGGTATAGCTCCGGGTCATGGTTGTCAAATGTGGCTCAGAATAAACCTCTTTAAATAATTTTCCAGAGTATGGTTTCTTTTTTGCTGACAAGAGGTAGCTCTGATTTCCAGGGTTCTGCCCTAGAATCTCTGCTCTCTGATTATGGGCATTAGTTACTCTAACAGTTTGTTCCTATGTTCGTTCATAAATTCACCTCATGTTTATGGAACACTCAGGATGCTGCAGGAAAAAAATAAACAGAAGAGACACATTCCATGCTCTTTAGGAAGTCACGTTCTGAGGCGTAAGGGTAGTGGGGCTCTGACTCTTGTCTTATAGACCATTATAAAGAAGAATAATAGTTTTACTCTGAATGCAGCGGGGGCCGGAGTTGAACAGAGGTGCGATGTAATCTGAATGAGAGTTGAGGTATTGGCGTTTTCTCTTCTGCACTAAGCCATGTGCCACATGCCCCCTCACCATTCAGATTGAACACATTTGTTAAAATCTAGTCTGATCCTACTTGCTGTTCTCTACTCCTTGCCCCTGTGCATTTAAGCCTTTTTAAGTGTTTTTCTTTTATTAGAGTCTTTTTTTTTTTTTTTAGAGACAGAGTCTCACTTTCTTGCCCTTATTAGAGTGCCGTGAAGTCACAGCTCACAGCAACCTCTGGGCTTAGGCAATTCTCTTGCCTCAGCCTCCCAAGTAGCTGGAACTACAGGTGCCCGCCACGACACCCAGCTATTTTTTGGTTGCAGTTTGGCTGGGGCTGGGTTTGAACCTGCCACCCTGGGTATATGGAGCCGGTGCCCGACTTGCTGAGCCATAGCGCCGCCCCTTTTATTAGAGTCTTGAGGGAAATTGGAGATATGCCCATGCGTTTAAGCCATCATTTTAAATTGAAGCCATACATTTAAAAAATATTCATTTCATTTTTAAAATTAGCATGAAGTATGGTGTGTGACACACCTTCTGGGAGGTGGGACACAATAATAAGAGGGACTTTACCTAACAAATGCAATCAGTGTTCTTTGTACCCTCAATGAATCCCCAACAATAAAAAAAAAAAATTTTAAAAAATTAGCATGAAGTAAAATTGACTCTTTCTGGAGTACAGTTCTGTGGGTTTAGTACACATATGGCAGTAACCTATCAAACTCCCTCGTGCCACCTCTTTCTAGTCACACTTTCCTCCCACACCTAACCTCTGGTAACCACTGATGTTCTCCATGGTACAGTTTTGTCTTTGAGAATGTCACGTAAATGGGATCATATAGTAAGTAGCCTTTTGAGACTGGCTTTTTTTCAGCACAGTGCCTGTGAGATTTATCATGTGTGTATATGGATAGTTCATGCCTTTTTTTTTTTTTTTTGTAGTTGAGATTTTATTGGTTGTGTTTAGCATCAGTACAGACACTTCAATTTGTACAAATTCTTAACATACGTACCCAAAATCTAAAAAGCCATTTATTTTAATTCTTTTTTAAAGTTATTCCAGTGACTTTCCAGATTAAAATTTGGAGGCAAATTTTCCTTAAGAG